>RJWM01004066.1:0-105696 GCA_004363535.1 Dasyprocta punctata | reverse complement strand
CATATTTAAAGTTGATGACTAGCATATTAGTGACAGAAAGAAACTTTATTAAATTTGTAAAGGATAACTAAAATTACCTGCTACAAACATTATTCTTAATAATAAAGATTGACTTATCCTTGGTATCAGGAATAAGAAATGATCTCACCTCCCCTATTTAACATTGTATGATAAGCCCTACACAAGTACAATGAGAATAGGGGAAAGGAAGAGGTTATGGTGATTGAAAATGAAATCATTGCTTTGCAAAGATGTAATTGTCCACTTGAAAATCCAAAAGAATGTGCAAATAAATTGATAGAGTTTAGAAATTAATTTATATCAAGCAAGGTTACTGCTTGATATATGAAAATTAATTCTATTTCTATACACAATAAATAGAAAATATTTTAAAGGTTCCTTTTTAATACTATCAAGAAATAAAACATCAAAAACAAATTCTATAACAGATGTGCAAGACCTCTAGACAAAAACTTATATACTTTATGAAGATAAAGACTGAAATAGGAAGGGCGATTAATTTAAGGGTGGGAAGAATCGGTATCACAAAAGCGTCAACCTTTCCAAAATTGACATGAAGTTCAATGCCTTCCTAATCAAAATCTCAACACATTCTTTATTTTGTAGAGATTACAGACTGATTCTAAAACTTAGATGAAAATACAAACCATTAAAATAATCAAGACATTCTTGAAGAAAGGTAACAAATTTCAATGACTTAAACTACTAGATATTAAGATACATCACAATGCTCCAAAATTAAGACACTTGTGCATTTGGCACATCATTAGCCTGTGCACAATTACAGAATAGAAAAACACAGTCATGTGTTCTGGGCAGTCTTTTAAATACATGGAACTCAATCCATTGGGAGAAAATTGACTTTGAACCTTATCTCACACCACATACAAAAATAAATTTCAGATGTATTACAACCAAAAAGTGAAAGGTAAAACAACAAAGCTTCTGGAATACAGGAACATATAGTAATGATCTTGGGTAGGTGAATATTTCTTAAACAGAGAATAAAATTCACCAACCATAAAGGAAAATATTGATAATGATAATATAATGAGGCTATATTAAAATGTAGAACTGGGGATGGGGATATAGCTCAGTGGCACAGCACCTGCCTGGCAAGCACAAGGTCCTGAGTTCAATTCTCATTACCAAAAATAAATAAATAAATAAATAATAAAATAAAATGAAACATAAAAGTTCTGTTTACTAAATGATACCTTAAAGAGTTAAAAAGGAATTTACACAATGGAAGAAGACAGGTAGATAGATAAATAGATAGATAGATTGATCTTAGAAGATCTATTATATGTTCATGTCTGAATATATAATGGTCTCCTCCAAGCGATATGAAAACACACAGAAGATGGCCACAACAGGCACACAGGGGTGGATCTGGCTGCATGTTCCTGCTCATGCTGGCTGACCACAGGAAGGAAGCCTTCCAATGGCAGCAGTGGGCAAGTAAGGGCCAAGGTTTGGTTTTATTCTGTCTTGTTTTGTTAGATTTTATTGTGTCTGGTGGTAAGGGAAGCTAGTTTGAAGATAACGGGATGTTTTATGGTAAGCACTGTTGATTTCCTATTATCTTGTTTTGAAATCCCATAATGCTTTCATTCTTTTTGTTTATTCTGTTTTGTTTTGTTTGATTTTATTATGTGTGATGGTATGGACAGCTATTTTGAAGAAAACAAGAGACACTATGGTAGTCATTGTTGATTTCTTATTTTCTTTTCTTGAAGCCCTGTAATGCTTGCATTCTTTTGTTTTGATTGGTTTTATTCTATTTTATTTTGTTTGCTTTTACTATGTGTGAGGGTATGGACAGCTATTTTGAAGAAAACAAGAGGCATTACAGTAGCCATTGTTGATTTCCTGTTATCTTGTTTTGAAGTCCTGCAGTACTTTCATTCTTTTGTTTGATTGGTTTTATTATGTTTTGTTTTGTTTGATTTTATTGTGTGTGATGGTATGGACAGCTATTTTGAAGAAAATGAGAGACATTATGGTAGCCATTGTTGATTTTCTGTTATCTTGTTTTGAAGTCCTCTATCACTTGCATTGTTCTGTTCTGATTTATTTTATTTATTTATTTATTTTTTTTGCGGCACCGGGGATTGAACTCACAACCTCGCACCTGCCAGGGCAGGCACTTAAGGCACTGAGCCAAACTCCGAGTCCTGGTTTTTTGAGGCAGGGTCACACTATGTAGCTCAGGCTGGCCTTGTGCTCGCATTGTAGCCCAAGCCGGCCTCCAACTCACAACGCTCCGCCTACCTCAGCTTCCCGAGTGCTGGGATTAAAGGTGTGCACCACCACGCCCGGCTGTTCTGATTTATTTTATTCTGCTTTGTTTTGCTTTGTTTTATTCTCTTTATATAAAAAAATTTAAAAAAAGAAAATACACAGAAGATTCAACAGAAAACTGGGGAAAAGATGAATAAATACTTGACAAAAGATGATATCCATGAGTCCAATAATCATGAAAAGGCACTCAATTTCATTAATCATTCGGAGAATGCAAATTAAAACTACTATACATTACTTCTGCACACACACACACATACACACACATAACAGAATAGAAAAAAAATGTAAAATACTGATAATAACCAAAGATATTTAATTAGACTGCCACCCTTATTCTCAGTCTCCCACAAAGCCTCAGGATATGAGCAAAATGTAGACAAATTTTCTGCATAACACATATGGTCTAGAATCCTACTACCAATGGAGTCCTTGTTTCCAACTGAAAACACCTGAACCTGATCTTTACCATCTGCATTTCTATCAGCATTCTGGTCTTCTGAACTCTGAACAGAACCTCTCATTAAGCTCGGTTTATAGTGATACACAGCTTCTTTAGCAACACCTCTAAAACTTTTCAAACTCCTCTCATGAACCAGTCCCAAAGACTTCTAAACCATATGGTCAGTTAACAGTCACAACAACTATCCCACTCCTGGTACCAAAATCTACCCCAATCATGTTCCCATTGCTGAGACAAAATACCCATCACCTGCAATTTAAAGAAGGAGAGGTTTATTTTGGCTCACATTTTTAGTCCATGGTCAGCTAGCTCCAAGGCAGGAACAGCATGGTGGAAGGGCCTAGTGGAAGAAATCTTCTCACAGTATGGTGGCTGGGAGGAAAACAGTAAAGGAAGGAGCTAGGGAGAGAGATATACCTTTCCAGCTTACATTCCTAGTGACCCACGTCCTTTGACCGGGCCCTATCTCCTAATGGCACATCAGTTATGAACCCATCAGTGGGCCAATTCATCAATGAATATAGCATGCAGATAATTCAATCACCTTCCAAACACATGAGACTTATGGGGACATTCCTGATTCAAAGCATAAGAAATGTTGAGCAAATGGAATTCTTATATATTGCTGATACAAGTGTGAGTTGGTAAAACCATAAGTCTATACCTAAGTCTATACCATAGGAAATGTGACGTAGAAATTTACGTAGAAACACACACATGTGTACCAAAAGACATTACTAATAACAATACTTTTAGTGGGTGGAGATGGAAGTCCATCAGTAGTAGAATGCATAAAGTATGGTAGACCCATACAATGGAATTCTAAACTAATGAACAAGTGCTACATGAAACATGAATAGACCTTACAAATACAATGCAAAGCAAAAGAAGTCACGTGGAGAAGAGCATATGTTGTATAACTCCATTTATACAGAGGTCAAAAGAAGGCAATGCTGTAGCGATGGAAGTCAGGATAATGCCTATGTTTGGTGGCGTTAATGATTAAGAAAATCATGAGAGGCTCAGGGGTTCAGGTAATACTTCTTTATCTGAATTGTGGTTAGTTACATGAAAGAGAAAATCTGTGTACTTGTATACTTATAATTTGTACATTTCTTTATATTCTTTTTCTACCTTGAATTTTAAAATGATCATTCCTATAATTTGAATCTTAAATGCCCCCTATGAGGCCATGTGGTAAATGCTTGGTCTCCAACTTGGTACTATTAGAAAGCGATGGAACCTATAAGAGGTGGAGCTTAGTAAAACGTATTTAAGTAATTGGGGGTGTGCCCCCAAAAGGGGTTATGGGATTCCTTTCCTTTCTCCTGTCTCTTTCACTTTTTGGCCTTGAGGTGAGTATCTTTGATGTCACATACTTCTGCCAAGATGTGCTGCCTTGACATAGACCCAAAGCAACCATCAATCAATCATGGACTGAAACTTCCAAAACTGTGAGCCAAAATGAACTTTGTTTCCTGTAAATTGATTATCTCAAATGTTTGTTCTCATGATAGAAAACTAACACATTTGTAAAAATTCCAAACAAAATTAAAAACATCATCTGTAGCACGGTTTTATATATGTAAGTTTATATAAAGAACATATACTATAACTGTATATACCAGAATTCAAACAGTAATTATCTCTTTGTGTTGATTTAGGAGTAACTTTCACTTTCCTTTTTATACCTTTTGGTATTTGTCTGAATGTTTCCAATGAGAATGCATTACTTTCATAAAAGCTAAAAATAATAAAGCTTTAAATAAAGATCTCCTTTTCAAATGGTAAAATGGTATTGCAGTTATGTTTAAAGAAGAAAAGAGTCTTTATCTCTTAGAAATACATAATTGAAGCATTTACAGATGAAATAACATGATGTCTAGCAGGGGATACTGAGAAGTAGGGAATATAGATTTTTTTAAATAGCCATATCTTGGTAATTGTTTAGCTGAGTGATGGTCTATGGGGATTCATTATACTCTTTCCTCTACCTGTGTGTGTTTGAATAATAAAATGTTGAAAAATAAACAAACATTTTTCATAAGAATAAAACTTATGCAAAAAAAGACATTAGCCATGGTAAAAGTTATGTGTCATCTCTATGCAGCCAAAGAGAGGGTAAATTACTAGAGAACATTTTCGCAGTTCTTGGGAGAGGAGTATTTGGACTCCAGTGAATAAGTTGGCATAGAGATTGTATTCATTCCACATTAAAGGTCCTCTGAGACCCAAGCCTTCATCAGGAATCCACTAATAGAAAAATTGCTCCAAAGGAAAGAAGCCACATTTGGAGGAGGAGACGACAACTTCCCATCAACTCGGAGAGGATCCAGTTTCAGTGCAGAGCACGTACACTCAAAAGATGGTGTGGTGGATTAATTAACGGCCAACTTGTAACACGCAGCGAACTGATCAGTGTGGTTCTGGTTGTGGAAGGCCCACTGAGGATTGTTGCCAAGGAGAACTGGAGGGGACAATGGTGCTATTGTTTCTCCTGAAGAAATTTGTCACACTAGTTTTCATGATAGGAATTCAGCTGTAAAAACTGTCAGAGGGACTTGGGTCCTCACTGTTGTTGAGGACGACTCCAGTTCACTTCAGGGGAGCTGTGGTCCTTACCTTGAACATCGCTTCCTGGCTTCAGTGCAGATCTCTCAGCCTGCTGGCACAGATCCTTCATCCCACTGGCATATACTTTCTAGCTTACACCATTGACCTTTGGGCCTTCCCAGTGAAGATCCTTGATACAGACTTGCATGAGACAATGTCATGGGCTCTAGGCCTCCAGTTGGACTCGTGGAGGACATTACCATGGGCTCTAGGTCTTCAACTGGACACATGCAGGACATTGCCATGGGATTCAGGACCTCAGCTGGATTCTTTGGGTCTCTAGTTTGTGAACAGATCTGCACTCTTGTGCATTCGACTCTTTGGGTGGTGAATATTATAAAATAATCCTATAAATTATACATCCTATATTAAATCTATTTCCTTGTAAACCCTGACTACATAGATGGGGTGACAATGTATTTTCTTTCTCTAAAAGGTGATCAGGAAGTAATTTCTTTTATGGAGAAACACAAGACAAATCGTAGACATTTCTTGCTCTTTCAAGCCTAAGAATGTTGTATTTTGATATCTCAGAAAAAGGAATTGGTGAGAAGATGCAGGAGAGGAGAGTCTAATTGCCTCACATGAAAGGAAGCAGCTGCTAAGTACTAGACAAAGCTAGAGGCCCTTCTGTGCTATCAACAGTGACCTTCATGTCCCAGTTCAGAATTTTTCTGGTTGACTGTAGTCCTGACTGCTGTCTTCTCTGCTCTTAACCCTAAGCTAGGCTTGATCTGAGTATGGCCATGCCTCAAGGTGTCTTTCTGACCAAACAGGTCTTGACACTCCAGGATGCTAAAGTCTTGACACTCTAGGATGCTAAAGTCTTTGGTATAACATTTTCTGGTTAAGGGATAAAATTCCCATTAGTTGAATTTTCAACAAATTTCAAGTATAAGTCAAAGACCTTCATTTATTTTTGAGAGGGGTATTAGGTAGGAGAAATTAAGAAGGCAGCTGAGATCTAAATGAGAAAAAGACTGCCATGTCTCTTCACAAAAATCAGGTGAATTAAGCTGCTACAAAATTTATGTTTGAGTTTGAGTTTTTGTTTGGTTGTTTGTTCTTTAATTGACACATAATAATTGTACATGTTTATAAGGAATGGTGTGATATTTTGATACAAGAATAAAATGTGTAATGATCAAATAGGTGTAATTAGCATATGCATCACCGCAAACATTCATCCTTTCTTTGTGGTGACAACGTTCAAAATCCTCACCTTGGCAAACTAGTGCTGTGTGTGGGCCACTGCCAGCAGAGGGACAGCCAGACCCAAGCCTCTCCCTGTAAGTCAGCACCATTTGTGAACTGCAGGGGGAGAGAACAAGGATTCACCAAGAAGCAAGCCCTCCCTGTGAACCAGTGCCAAGTGTGAACTGCCACCAGTGTGGGGGACAGCCAGACCCCAGCCCCTTCCAGTGAATGGGCTGGCAAATAAGAGCCAATCCCCCGTCCCCTCCCCCCATAGGCGACCAGCTGATCCAGAGAACACAGGCTGCAGTGAGAGCTATTGAGGTGAAATGCTTGTGGTATTTTGGTGTTTCACTGACCTTGCAGGTCTAGGGCCAGTAATCTGATCATCCAGTCAGAGGACAGCAGTTTGCAGTGCAGCATCTAGTGGGGGGATCTCCTTCTGAAGGTGGTAGCCATTTGTTGATTCCCTATTATCTTGTTTTGAGGTCCTGTACCATTTTCATTGTTTTGTTGGGTTGGGTTTTATTCTGTTTCATTTTGTGTGATTTTGTTATATCTGATGGCAGGAGCAGCTATTTCAAAGATAGCAAGATATTTTATGGTAACTATTTTGGATCTACTATTGTCTTGTTTTGAAGTCCTTTATTGCATTCATTGTTTTGTTTTTATTGGTTCTATCCTGTTCTGTTCTGTCTGATTTTCACCATGTCTGAAGGTATCTGCAGCTATTTTGAAGACAACAAGAGTCATTGTTGTAACTATTGTTGATTTTGTATTGTTTTGAAGTCCTGTATCACTTAACACTGGTTTGTTTTGATTGGTTTATTTTCCTTGGTTTTATCCTCTTTAAAATAAAAACAACAACAGCAAAAAAATCCTCACCTTTAGCTGATTTGAAATATACAATAAATTACTGTTAACTATAGTCACCCTTCTGTGCTATAGAACATGAGAGCTTACTGCTGTTATCAAACTGTAATTTTGTAACAATTAACCATCCCCTTGCCACCTCTTGCTTCCCTACCTTTTCCAGTCTCTCCTAAGTACTCTCCTATACTCTACTGTCATATTTCCACATAAAACGTTTTGCTGGAAAACAAACAAAAAAACAGTCAAAGGAAATATTGAAAAGATTCATCTGGAAACAAATTAGTTATTAATAACATGTAATATGATACAAATTAATTACACTTCCAAAGTGAGGTGCAAGGAGCAGGATGAAACAATGAAGAAGCCTTGGCTTTGGAGCCACAGTGATCTTCAGTTATCTTGCGTCAGTTCTCTCATGGAAAATGGGATTAGGATATTTGCTTCTCAATTAAGGTAAGAATTAAATGAATTAAAATAAGAAAAGCTAGTTCAGAGTGCATGCAAGAAAATACAATATTTTATTTTTGTTATCAATATTTGTTCAAAAACAAAATTTGCTTACAAAAACAATATTTGCTTACAAAATCAGGCCATACAAAGAAGTATCAGAGAATGTAGGGCAGTGAATACCATCTATGGAACTTGTCCTTCCTAAGAAAAGCTTCGACTCAGCCCTGCAGACCAACTTTGGAATCGGTACTTGTACCACACTTACAGAATCTGCAGAACAACGTATTAGCTCAGAGATGTAGTGTTGTCCTGTCTGCTCATCATTATTCTGGATTTTTTTTTTAGTCTCAAAGAGATGATAGGAAAGTTTCTGGAAGATACAGAGCAGATGGAATGTGCCCACATGACTCAAAGGTGCAGAATCTAGGGAAGGCCAGAAATGAAAAGATGACTAGAGAGAGAGCTGCCTAAAAAATGGCGGGGGGGGGATCTGGATCACATCTTTGTTCTCCCACCGATTTACTTTCTAAGCTGCCCAGTGCTGAGCAGAGGGCTACCATGCTATGGTGAGCCAGTAATTTCTGTGCAGCTGCAGCTAAATAGCATCCCACCTGCTACAGCAGATCTCATCAAAAGTGTGAGTCTAGAGCAGAGGAGGTTGTGTACAGCCCACAGGAGCTTACCTGGGGATACATTGCCTAGTAATGGTGGTCGTTAATATGCAAGGGTTTTTTGTTTTGGTTCATCCCACATGGCATCACAGTGTGAACCTCCACCTCCCTCCCCTTTCCCTCTCCCTATGCCTTGTGTGGCATAACTTCAGAGAGCAAGCTGCGACCTCAAACCTCTCCAGGCCTGCCGACTTCCTGACAGGCCACAAGTCAGTGATGGCTCCTAGGATCCTCCACTACATACAAGGTGAGTACCTTCCAGGCAAACCATCAATAAAGACCTGGCTCATACCAATCTGTACATCAGGAAAATCACTATAACTGAAACTTTAGGAGTCCAAGAAACAATGAGGTGATGAAGAGAAAGCCCAGAACTGAGGAGAGGCAGATCTACCTTTTATTGAGTCCTACCATGTCTAAACACTGCCTCTTGCAGGCACTGCCTAATTTAGCCTTGAACACACCTTTGTGTGACAGAAATTATTATCCCTGTTTTACAGGTGCAGAAATTAATGCAGCTCATAGTGTAAAGTAATTTGTTTAAGGTCCTACCTAGAGGATTTGACATGCTGTTATTAGAAACCATGTCTCCCTGAATTTAGTAATTTTTTGTTTTACTATGAATAGTCTCTAAATTTTATGTAAACACCTACCTGCTTTCTAGACCCCAGGGAGTGAATGTAAATGAAAAACTCAATAGAATGTGTGTTGGAGAAATAGTTGTGGGAATCTCCTGTTCCCTGTGGGAAACCTCACCTAGTTCAAATCCTTAGCCAGCTGTGATTCTGCATGTGGTACTCTGGTTCACACACAAGGAACTTTCATCATTATAATACTGTCATCCTGCATCTATCCATAACCATTGATACCTGCCATCTCCTTCCCATCATGGAGCAGGAGCAGCTGGGATGAGGACAGCTCGGTCTGGAAGCTAGCCCATCAGTACCCCAGGCCTTCTCTAATCTAAGAAACTTACAGTTGAAAGGAGTCTTCAAGGTCATCTTCCCCAACTCCCCAACTCTAGTTGGAATCATCTCTCTAAGGACTCTACCTCTTGCTCACTCCCCTCATAGTTTCTTAGCCTGTGCTTGATGGCCTAAATCCAGTAACTGAGAACTTGTCACTTCCCTAAGAGGCTCGAATCAGTCTTGCTCAGCCCCAGTTTCAGAAAGCTGTTCCATGCACGGAGCCCAAAGTCATCTTCCTGATAGCTTTCCACACACATCCCATATGTATCCTTCAGGGTTGCAGCTAACAAGTGAATCTTCTCTGCCTCAGAGTACCTTCAGAAAATGGTTACAAGCTTCTACCAGTGTTTTGGCCTCCAGACTGGACAGCTTCATTTCCTTCAACAATTCCTTATAAGACACAGCATATACCTCCGACCATCTCCATCCTCTTCACTTCAGATGCTCTGGCTCACAAATATCTCTAACAGTATAATGCACAGGGGGTTCATTATTTGCTATGATTCCTCTCTCTCTCTCTCTCTCTCTCTCTCTCTCTCTCTCTCTCTCTGTGTGTGTGTGTGTGTGTGTGTGTGTGTGTGTGTTTCTCTATCCCTTCTTCTCTCTCGCTCCCCCATCTCTCTCCCTGGCTCCAGTCAAGTCCATCAAAATTAAAAAGTTAGATTAGTGATCCTGGGGCCTCATCTCCAGGTATCCCCTTGGGGGTCTGGCAGCCAATTTGTTAGTATCTCTCTCAGAGGTGCACCTGGCTCATCTCTCTAGGCTCCATCACCTCACAGAGATCTCTGCTACTGCACATTGCTACATACAATCAGAACATCTTAAATGATCAAGACTTAGTATGGGCTCAGAAAATTTTCAGAACTCTTTTGAGTACTGCTATGAGACAACCTGCCTCTTCAACTCAACTGTGTTACCTTCCTCTCCAAAACCATGAGGTAAATAAGAACTTCGTTATCAACTGCCTTTAGCGCTGGGAGAGGACACTTTGTTTTCAAAGACATTTTTACGTCCCCTATCAGTCTCCCTCTCTTTCTTAGAACACCAAGAATGGGAGACCATATGTGAAGTTGCAGTGACTTGAGTTAGGTGATGGGACAATGTCCTGGACTATAAGCTGGGATTCCTAAACTCATAGAAAATTTTTCTGAGAACATTCACTGAGATGGTTCTTTGCCTAAAGTTGAGGGATAGCAAGGCACTCCCTTACCCACACATTTTTGGACAGTCCCTCCAACCCAGAAAGAATATCTTAAAATTCAGGGGAAATCAAACACTGGGGACCTCTCTACCCCCACAATCAACCTGTGTTTTTGCAAGACAGACCTCAAATTACAGTGAAGGCAAACTTCACTTCTCCCACAGCTGGCCATGCATCTCCTGCTTCTGGATATTTTTTGCTATAGAAGCATCCAAGGGACAATAGGGGCATTACACAGGATGGAGAGGCCTGGGACCAGGGGCTGCCTTACTTGTTCTATATGCTATCTAAATGCTGTCTCAAAGGCTGTATAGTCAGCCAAGGGACACATATCCTAATGGTGGAAAGTTCAATTGCACTACAAGAGCAGAGAGTACAGCACAGGCTGTTCAGAGAGTTAATCACCTGAAAGACTGGCAGAGGGATCCTGAAGTGAAAGGTACTTCCATGCGAGGTCCTGAATTCAATTCCTGGTTCCAAGAAGAAAAGAAAGAAAGAAAGAAAGAAAGAAAGAAAGAAAGAAAGAAAGAAAGTTAGTTCATTCCAGGAGGACTTGAGGGACATCTAATCAACCACTGAAGCCAGTGTATTTCCTCTAGTAATGGCACTGACATTGGTGCAGATAAGATCATCTCCTAGGTGATACCTTTAGATCCATATACCACTCTCCACATATCTCCTACCCAGACAGTCCACCCCCAGTTCTAGCCCACAGCAGCCTGAGATATTGCAAAGTGAAAATCAGCCATTTCCAGGGGGCCAGGCTCCCTTTATATATCTTCCTGCATTCCTGGCTTGTCTATCCTCCTGCTCATTCCCATCTACAAGCACTGAGACAGGGATTTGATAAGTGCATTCACGCCTATGTGTTGCCTTTTAAAGAAATTGGCTTTAAGCTAAAGGAATAACATTCAAATGGTGGAATCTTAGGCATTCAAGCTTGGGTAGGGGAAGTATTTCTGGTTCAGAAAGTGGGAGGAGATGCTTCCTCTGTTCCATCACGGATGGCTGCCTCCTCTGACTGCCATGGGACTCTTGCTACCTCCTGGGCTGGAAATCTCCCTTGAGCTACAGCAGAAGGATTTCTTGCATTCCTCTTTCTCTATCCCCAGTGTGGTCTGTGGCCAGCTATCCACACTCAACCACAGCTAGTCCCTGCCAGATCCCATCCCAGATGAACCACAAGTTCACCACATGACCCACAGAAGGCCTCTTATCCTTGGCCTAGATTTCTCCTAAGTCCACCTCCTCCTTTGTATTCTGGTCTCCTGGGTCTCCACGCTGCAGCTGACATAGGCTCTTGGTAGGAAAAACTGTCACCACTCTCCCCCACACTTTCTCTCCTAGTGATCTGCATTCCCAACCTCAACAAAAAAAGAAAATCTGGAAAATATGCACCAAAGAACTCCTCACCTTTTCTGGCCTCCTTTTTCACAAGCACTTAGGAGATGCTTAGGGACACGTAAGAGATGCAGGCACTTAGGGACGAGAAAGTGGGTGCTAGAAAGAGAATCTCAAGTATCACTAATAGATCAATTTGGTTGGTTTTTGTTTGTTTGTTTGTTTGTTTGTTTGTTTTCCTGTTGTAGGATGAGAGGGGAAAGGCATTACCAGAGACTGAACTTGATGCTCCAACTCAATTAAATCCTATTTTGAATAAACATCCAGTCAAGTGTCCACCCCAGGGCAGGAGACAAGGACAGAGAGAGGCCAAGATGATGCTTCCTTCCTCTCCAGGCTGGGCTGCTCCATCATTTTTGTTGACAATAGGAGATGGCCTGGCAGGAGGATCGGAAAAAGGGATCCAGTTTGGGAGAGGGGACTGGACTTGCTGGCACTGAGACCTTATCTGGTTCTGTGATCCTAGGAGAAGTGGTACCCATGTGGTCATTTCTTCAGGCCATTTCCCTGAAAGAGCAGCAATGCCCACCGTATCTGTCCCTGCTCACAGTTCTCTGCTAGCCAAGGGGCCATTTCCGAGGCTGGATGCCCATGTGGGTCACAGTCAGCAGCACCATCACCACCCACTACCACCCAACCCTCTGCACACTCACAAACTCCTATTTATGGACAAGGGAGAGAAAAGCAGGACGAGGAAACAGCCATTTCTATGCTAAGTGCCCACACACCGCCTGGGGGCTAGAAAATGAAACTATGAAACCACTCAGAATTCAGGGGAGCCAGAGCCCCTGGCCCTGAAGGCCGAGAAGGAAGAACCCAAGCCAACTGGGTCTGACCTGGATTTGAGCCCTTGCCCTGGATACTTGAGGACCCATCAGGAGCTTGGGGAAGGGCTACTGTCCCCAGGAACCAACAGCTCCACTTAGAACACTTCTGTGCTCAAGAGTGAAGAAAGCATTTGACCCCCTTAGCACAGTGACAGCTGCACACGGCAACCTGCTCTTGCCTCTTCCTTGTTGAAAATGATTCTTCAGAAGGCAGAAGAGCCAGACACCCAGTGGAAGCTCATCCAGGTCCCTGAAGACTGGGTTCTACCAGCTGTGCAAGCAGATCACTCAGACTTTGCCCTTCTCTGTACCTCGGTTTCCCTGTAAAGTATCTAGCCATATGACCCCAAAGGCTCTTCTAACCCAAGAGGAGATCTCACTCACAGTGAGGTGCATGTAAATGATAAGGCCAAAGCAATTCCTTTCCTAGACCACAGGACTTGTTATCTTATAACAGAGAGAAAAACCTCTACCAGAAACACAAAGGGCCAGTAACAATTTCCAGTGGGAGGACAAACCTATCATTGGGACATAGTAAAGCTGCAAGCAATGTTCTCTGACAAGAGTGAAGCATTTAGCCTACAGTGAAAACTCCAACCTTACTATTTGGCTGAGTTGTTCCCACAGATAGACAGGAAGAAGGAAGTGGTCATTCACCCAGCCCCTATCACTCTTGTGATTATCCCAGAATAGACAAAGCAAGTGTCCCCAAATGCTCCCATCTCAGCCCGAGTGTCTATCAGGACCCAGGGGCTGGGTATTTCCAGTGCCATAGACTTGGGGGATGATAGCGAAGAATTGCACTTTATGTACAAGGGGCACTGGATTAAAATGAATACTAAGGGCAGCCTTACCTGATGGGAAGTTAACAGTACATGTAGTCTAGGGAAAGATGATGACTCGAGTGGGGAAGGAAACCCTACCTATGGGTTGCAATGATTAAGAAGTTGATAATATTATGTGGCATATGAACATTTGGTGGTTTGTTTGTTTGTTTGCTTGTTTGTCTGTTTGTTTTGGGTACTTCTGACCAAGCCACTTGGCAGCCTCTGCAATAATATACAGAACTCCCAGTCTCCATCTCCTCATCAGGAATAATAACATCTGGCATTAATTAATGATTTTACCCAACAATTATAGAGCCCCAATTTCATCCACACACATTATACATTTAAATTTTGTTTCATTTTACTAACAAGAAAACTGGGGCTCAGGAAGATTAAATATTTAGATAAATTCAGGCATTTAATCATTGGACTTGAATCCAGATCTCCAGACTCTGCACCCAGATTTCCTTTCATAGTACCAGAGCTGACAGGCTGGGATGGGACAAGTGAGGCAAGCGCCTGCATGTGAGCAGGCATCAGTCAGTTCCCCATGGCAGGAGGGCAGCGGGGCCAGCACTGATGGAGGCCCAGGAGCCCCTGGTATGGCAGGGGAGTTTTCTTGCAAAATGGAGCAGGCTGCCAGCATGCTCATTACCCAACCTTATTCCATCTCATAATAAATGGAGCCCCCGGAGGGCCAGGCATGATGGGGTGGGGTGAGATGGGGAGCGAAGACTATTACAGGATTTTAACCTTCGTCTTCTCTTTCCGGGCCTCTGGAACAGCTGTTCGACAAAATGGATCTGTGCAGACAATCATTTTTGCTGCATTACTTAATATACAGTTGCTCTCGGCAAGAGATATAATTGACTTGCTTAACTAATCAATCTTTCTATAAGCATAGCTACTTTTCCTTTCCCACTGGGGGAGGGAAGCAGGGGGAGAGGGAGGAAAAGAGAAATTGCAAGGAACAACCTTTGGCATGAATTACAGCGATCTAACACCCAGCTGAGGGTTCAGAGCTGGGGGGCATACATTGCTGCAAAGCTTTCCCATCAAGGTTCCTTCTCAGACCAGATGTGATCTGCTTGGCTGGGAGTCACACACCCAGTGTGAAAGGGAGGCATGAGTGCCGACAGAGGTCAAAGAAGCCATGTCCTACATGATCCAAAACTCATGCCAATTGTCTTTGGAATTATTTGCTGTAAATTTAGTAAAAAGAGGGTATCCAACCACCAGGGACTTCAGAACTCTCAAATAAAGTGATGAAATCAAGTAATGAAATCTTACTTGGTTAAGTAAGAAAATATCCAGCTTTCCACATGCTCCGCCCACTTTCTCATTGCAACTGAATGTTACCCATCAACCCCTGTTTTGCCCAGCACACAGCATGCCAAGCCCTGAAATGATGAGCTTTGCAAAACAGAAATAGTTTATCCACAAGGAACCAATTATAAGGAGGGAGCCCATGTCTCAAATTCACCTCCCTGAGGATAGGGTTACAGAGGCTTTTTTGTTGCTGTTGTCTTTGGAATGTGTGTGTGTGTGTGTGTGTGTGTGTGTATACATATGTATTTTTTTTGTGGGGGGGGGGGTTAGAGGTATTTATGGGCTGCAGAAAGAGTGACCAGAGGCTGGAGAAAAGTTATTGGAATTAGAGAAAGGGGAAGTAATTTGTCATCTACATATGTATGGTAAAACTTAGTGGCTCAAACCTGGCTGCCTGAGCATGATACGAAAATGGTGGCATCAGTGTGATCTCATGTGCTCCCAGACTGACTTCTTGGAAGTCATTGCTTGTCTATGTGCATGTCTCCCCAACTGCACATCACAGAGCTCTGTGAAGCAAGGATTCTTACTTAAATACTAGTTCTTCCTCAGTACCTAGTGCTTTGCCTGGAATACAGTTGAAATTCAATGTAGGATTAATACAGAGCTAGGAAGTCAAAAATTACAGTGTTGGTATTTCAAGAAAACAGGTTCTTATTGCCAAATGGGAGATCTCTAGAAAAGAAGCACAAAGACCCATTTTTTTTTCAGTTAACATCTTTATCAATGGCATGGTTTGAGAAAAGATGCCTACCTAATTTCTATACAATGAAGTTTAAAGAAATTAATTGATTGTCACATACAGACTGATTATTTGTCTGGCTAAAACCACACAGATGAAATCTCATAGAGCTAAGTATGAAGCCCTGCATCTCAATTCAAGAATCAACTAAATAAGTACAAGAGAAAGGCACTCTGGCTTGGCAGACAATCATGAGAAAAAAAGACGCTAAGGTTTGAAATGATCACAAGCTCAATATGATGCTGCAATGTCTAAGAGAATGTCTAATATAAAAAGTGTTAAATAGGCACATTAGAAGGGAGAAACAGCAACCTGTCTGTACTCCACTGTGGTTGGCCAAATCTGGTCCACTGAGCTATGTATGCTGTTACTGTCTCATCTTAAAAGGAGCAGAACTGGGGTGTCTAGGACATCTAGGAGTCTAGAAATACTGACAAAGGCTCAGAGAATGTTTCATCTAGAACAAATGACAGTTTCAAACATGAGACAGGCAGCCCCTGAGGACGGGGAAGTTAATATCTACCTGACAGTTTTAAAATTTAAAAGGGTTTACGTGCTAGAACTGCCTCGGTTCGAAACCCACCTCTGCCGGTCATAGATAAGAGGTGTAAAGGCAACATTCTCCCCTTCTCTGTCACCTAGTTTCTTCATCTACACAACAGGTGTTGTGCTCCTTATCCCATCAGTTAAATGAGTTAATGTATGCAAATCTCTCAAAAAGGACAGCGGCACCAAGTCAATGGTCAAGGAAAGAGGGCTACTGCTCTTCTATAACTGTGTAAGGCAGACAAGGGCAGAAGTGCAGAAGTTAGCAGGGAACTTATTTCAATGGTGAGAAACTTTCATAACAACAGAGCTGCTCCACATGTCAGATGGGAGGGCTGAAAGATAGAGGGTTCTTGGTTCTTGATCGGACACTGTGCATAGGACCTCTGTACTGGGTGATGGGCTAGAGGTGATTCCACTTGAAGACCCTCACAACTAACTCTAAGACTCTTACAGTCTCCAGGAATTTTTTCCTTCCTGTCCCTTTTTATACAAGGAATAGAAGAATGGAGTATCAGGGATGAGGATGTAGTTCAGTGAAGGAATGTTTGTCTAGCAGGCAGAAGGCCCTAGGATTGATCTCCAGCACCCCTACCACCCCCCCCAACACACACATGCACACTCAAAGGGTAAAGTACCAACCAGACTTCATTCATTCTAGAAGGGGCCTCAAGGTCCTCTGCAGCTCCAGTGCTGAGCCTTTGAGCCCTGGCCTATTAGGACAGTCAGTGCCGACAATGAGTCTGGGTCAGCAGGATCCACTGTTATGAAACACCCCCACTACCCACCCTGTGGTGAGCCCTGAAGTCCCACAGAGTGGGTTTAAGTCTTGGGTCTAAGCAATGAGTGAGTATCAGAAAAGGCCAGGTACCTGGGGGTTCAGAGAGGAAACAGACATGAGATTTAATTACAAGTGCCACAAATTTCCCGTGAGGACAGAGTCTTTGAAGCCAGGTCTAGAACCGAGGGTGACATATCAGGAGGTTCAGGGAAAAGGGGTCCCCTTCTTCTCATGCGTCTGCCTTACAGATACTTTCAGTATGCTATTTCAGAAAAGCCGTCTTGGCCAGCCAGGGCCCCAGGGAGAGCACATCAGCTCCAGGAGGTGTTGATTGAATTACTGGCCTAGAAAAGTGGGAATGGGCAGGTGGGAATGGTCAGGTGTCCTGGGGGGTACGGTGGAGGTTTTGTGCTAAGGACACACTTCCTGAGACAGAGCTCTGCTTTGGCCTTGGCTTGTAATGAATAATGATTTTACCACTCTCTTCTTGGGTGACCTTGGGCCAAGTTACTACATCTCTTCAAGCCTCAGTTTCCATAGCCACAAAATGAGGGTCTGTGTGGGGTGCCGTGAAATGCCCCTCAAGTGTTCAAACACAATTTTCCAAGAAGCCAGGTGTGGTGGCGCACACCTTTAATCCCAGCACTCCGGAAGCTGAGGTAGGAGGAGCGTTGTGAGTTCGAGGCTGGCCTGGGCTACAACATGAGCGCAAGGCTGGCCTGAGCTACATAGTGTGACCCTGCCTCAAAAAACTAGGGCTGGGAGTTTGGCTCAGTGGCATAAGCACCTGTCTGGCAGGCGTGAGGCTGTGAGTTTGATCTCCGGTGCTGCAAAAAAACAAAAAAACAATTTTCCAAGAAACCTCATATCTCTGAGTTATTTACCACTCCTAATGACCCATTTGGCAAGCCAGATTCTAGAGTTTAAAAACCATAAGTGAAGAAAGTGTCTTACCTAAATTCACAGTTAGAAAGTCAAAGAAAAGGGACTAAAACCCAAGCCTGAGTGAAAGTGGGGCATTTTTCTCCATCTCACAGTCCCTTTCTCACACCCCACCCATATGCTCCTATCTGAGTTACAGGCCCTTCCCTGTTATGGTGACCCACAGTGAGTAGGGTGGAATCAAGAAAAGGGACAAAGATTGCTGAGGTTCAGCAGCTCCTGCCTGGTTCCTTGGCCAGAAGCTGAGAATTGATTCTCCTCAGGAAGCAGCTTTCTGGTCCCAGAGAGAAGATGAATCAGGGTTTGATGCAGTAAGCACACAGCATTGTTTTTGGCACATTAACTACAAGCCTTTCTCTGCAAATGGATGTGATTTTTATGGCATTGTTTATGGAGCTGAATATTCAGAGTGATTCTCTATTCCCTTTCCCAGATATGGAGCAGAAATACTGCAACTATCCCCCACCCTAGGGTGAGAAACTATTGGCTAAGTCCCTTTCCTTCCTGAAAACCCTTCCACAATTTTCCATGATACCAGGGGCAGAATCTCAGGCCTTCAGTGCTTCTGATCCTCATCTATTCCCTCCCCGTGAAAGCTAGTGATTAGGAAAATAAGGCAAAACAAATAAAGCAAAACAGAGCAAGCATAAGAGGCAGTCTCTGAGCCATTTTGTGTGGGCTGTGTCATCTGGGTCTCCTGCTCACCCACTCCTCCAGAGACCAGTATATCTCCTGGCTGTATCTGAGCAGGTGCCTTCCCAATAAACTAGCAGAAACCAGCCCCTTTCCTGTATTCACTCACAGAGCAGCAAAAAACTTCTTCTTCTCCTTTGCCCAGTAGTTCCCACCTGTGCCACAAGCCCTCCTCCAGGCCAGTACCCAAACACCTGCTCTCTTTGGTAGGAAACAGCAGGCCACCCCAAATCAAATCCCTCTCCCAACCCAAAGCCACCAATCTTAACACGGCACTCTTCACTGTTTAGATCTATAATGTCCTTCAAAACTCTCCTGCACTCAGAGGTGAGCTGTTGGAAGGTGGCTGGATCATGAAGATGCTGTACTCAACAGTGGATTCACATACTTAGGGGTTCAGCAGCTGAATGTGTTTTTAGGAGGTGGGACCTGGTCAGGGACAGGTCCTTGGGGACTTCACCCCCACTGCTGGCTTCTCCCTTCTCTCTCTGCTCCTGGATACCAGGACACAAGCATCTTTCCTCTTCAGCAGGCCCTTCTACATGCTGTTTCTGCATTTAAGTTTGCCTACCATGGACTGAAACTTCTGTAACTATGACTTAAATAAGCTTCCCCTCCTTTAATTGTGGGTTTTAGGCATGGTGTCCAGTGACAGGAAGAGACTAAGGCAAACCTGGGTCTTTCATTTACGTACAACATGGAAGGTCTCTGGGTCCAATACACTTTCCTCCTCTTGCAGATTCCTGAAGCATATCGATATCTGAAAAACAACCCAAATCCTAGAGTGAAGCAGCATCCTTTACTGTGTTCAACCCAAGATTCTCCAAACTTGTTTAACTATAAATTCCTTTCTCCCTCATTCTTGCCATTCTGGAGCTAGGGTTCCAGGGCATACATTTCAGGAAACTGGACTAGCTGATTCTCTGGATGCCTCATAAACCCTGACCATATATTATTTTATAACCTAAATCTCTATTATATCATTGAGCATGGATAGAGGTATGTGCCATCTTTATGGGTCTCCATGCATGCTTCTGTGGTCCAAGCCCTGTCCATGGGGTGAATGAAGAATCCTCCTTTGCCATTTACCTGATGAAAAGGTAAAGGATTCAAGGTCTACACCCCTGAATCTCACTATGATTGCCAGTATTTCTACCCATTGCTCCCAAAACAGCATAAGCATTGTGGGTTCTATGAATCAAGCTTCAGTTCTTCCTCTGCCATTTATACTTATAGTACCTCTGAGCCTCAAGCTGGTATGCGGAAATCTAAGACAGCTCCCAAGATCCCCACGCTAGCTGTGTGTACGCTGTACAGTCTCCTCCTCTGGAATGTGGAGTATCACACATGTGACTAGTTATTAATCGCTTGGCTTTGAGTTAATTGGAAAAGAGGCTATCTTGGGTAGGGCTGACCTAATCAAGTGAGATCTTTCTAAAATGACGACGAGTCAGAGAACGCTCCCCTGCAGGCCTAGAGGGGAGGCAGTCATACCGTGAATTGCTTATGGATGAAGTCACTTGGCTAGGAATTAAGGGAGACTGTAGTTGTTTTACTGTGTTTTATTTTACTATAACACAATACCCAAGGCTGGGTACTTTATAAAGAAAAGATATTTAATTTGGCTTACCATTCTGGAGACTGGAAAATTCAAAAGCATGGAGCCAGCATCTGCCTGGTTTCTAGAGAGGCCTTTGTGGGGCCTCACAACATGATGGAGAAGCAGAGGGCAAAGCAGGCATATACAAAAGCACACATGCAAAAGACAGAGGGAGACTGCCCTACTTTATAGCAACTAACTTCTGTGGTAATTAATCAGGTCCTGTATGACCAAACTCATTCCCATAAGACCTAATCCAGCCTCAAGAGAATTTACCAGTTCTCAAAGAAAGGCATTCATCCATCCATGAGAGAACCCCAACCACTAGCCAAAACAAAAGAAATCAGAACACCACAGGGAAGCCTTCAGCAAAATTAATTCTGTCAAATGCCAAATTAACATGGAAGAGAACCCTAAGATGCTGTCAGATCACATCTCTGGCTGATACTTTCAGCCTGCTGAGACTCCAAGCAGAGCCCAGCTACCCCCATGCCTGGACTCCTGACCTATAGAAACTGTGAGACAATAAACAGGCATTGTTTAAGACCACTAAGTTTGTCCCAACTTCTTACATGGCAGTAGAAACCAAATATACTCTATTCTGTGGGATGGGAACAAAAACTTCTTCATAGGTTCTTGTGAGGATGATACGTTGTATAGTGCATGCTTAACATAAAGACTAGTATATATTATATGCAAATTCTAATATTAGAGTGGAAATAATAGTAATATCTACTATGCTAGATTATCCCAAAGGTTGAAAGATAATACCGCATGTAAAGGTGCTGAAAAAGTACGTACCCATTAAGATTGCTACTATAATTAGAACACACGACATGTCACCAGAGATGAGAGGAATATGCAGCCACTGGAGGGTTTTGAACAGGGGAGTGACAGAGCTAAAAACTGAATAAACAGCAACAGGTAAGAACTGCTACTGCTGAAGCCAAGAGGAGTGGGAATCTAGTGTCCATGGGACTGAGGAGAAATGGCCTGACTCTTGCTCTTTCCTGAGATAGCTGAAAGGGGTTATGAACAGCTGCCACCACCCATTTCCCTTCACTCTTCCTCAATCCCCTGTCCCCCACTACTCCTAAAGTTACTGTATGGCTGTTTTCCTGGCCTGGCCACTCTGAGAGAAGGGCAGCTCCATGATGGTCCTCCTTGGCTCTTGCTGATCCAGGTGGAAGAAGTGGCAAAGAACTACTCCTTACAGGTCAAAGATCAAGGAGGGATCTGGGACCATTGTTAACATCCTCAAAATCCTCAAGCCACAATAAGCCATAACTAATATGTCTAGCCCTCCTGGAGATTCCCCAAAAGTGGTAGCCATCCCAATGTTAGCCTAGTAATTTTAATGGAGCTGTAGCTGCTGCCAATCAGGCAACTACTTCTCCTCAGGTTTCTCTGAACAGTCCTCATGACAACTGTGGTTGGTCTGGACATCCTGGATCTACCCTCGGAGATACCAACCCTGACTACAGCAGGCTTCAATTTGAACCAAGCAGCAGAATTGAATTTGGACCAATCCCTATGTTTGACTTATAGGCTCAAATTTGGACCAGTCACAGGTCTCCTTCCACTCTACATAAGTAACACTCCTCTCACACTTCTTTGGTTGGTAGAGGAGGGCTTTCTGTGGCACCCTAACCGACCCCTTCCCCTTGCACCCTTCACCAGGCTGCAGCACAAGACTTGTCTAAATAAAACCTTGGTCTGCTGATCCTATAAATCCCGTGATTCATTTCTTCGGTACTGTGGGCAGAGTGGGTCACTTTTGAAAAGAGTAAAGGCCCTGGCTTCAATTTCCAGCACCACTCCCACCAAAAAAAAAAAAAAAAAAACCTATTAAAAACAACCTATTAAAAAAAAACTATTAAAAAGTGGCTAGGGTTTCTAGCCCTGAGGAATTCCAGAGATTGGCAGCAGAGAAAGGTAGACTTAGCACCTTAGCAGTGGCAGTAACCAGAGGTGTGGACTGTCTAGTGCCCATCAACCGTATCCTGGGACATCCAGCAGCAATACGTGACAACTAACAGCAGTCAACAAGGTTTGACCAAAATAGGTGGAAGTTAGGAGAAGCTGTGAGAGGAGCTCAGATAGCTGCCAAGCCTTGACTTCTCAGGTAGCTTAGAGACCCAGAGCTGTAACACTAAAGGCTGAGGGCTCTAGGCACTCAAGAGTCTCAGAGCTATAACACTAGTACTCAAGGCCTGCAGCTGCTAGCAGAGCTGTGCCTTCCCAATTTGTGATTTCCATCCCAATCCAGCAAAAAACTCTCAACAGATTGGCAACACACACAGCTGGAAGAGTCAGCTTTAGAGAGGAGCATGGACAGTTGATCCATGCATCATGTAGGAAAGCAGAACATGACGGGCAGACACTGGTACATGGGTAGATGCAAAAGCAGAAGTTCATGGAAATCTTTTGTCTGCTTCAATTTTCTCAACAAAGTAAGAAGTAAGCTAAAAATAAGGTAAGAGATGTGTTCTTTAAGAAACCTTTGGGTATGCTGTCACGATCAGGTGTTAAGATATACAATATTTCTACAGCTTTTGCTTCAGGTCAGGTACTATGCTCTTGACATACATCATTTCCACAACTATCATGAGAGGTTAGTTATTATATTCCCCTGAAAAATGACAAAACAAGGTTCAGAATGTTTAGACCAATAGTCTTTGATCACCTGCTTCATCATGTAAGAGACAGGATTCAAACACCAGCCTGACAGATTGCAAAGACTGTGCCCTTAACTGGAGTGGGGGTGGAAGGCAGAAGAAGGGGATGGTAAGGGGAGGGGAGAAGGACACTTTCCATAGTGAAAGTGAAGAATGACAGGGGGAACTGGTTAGCTCCCTAAAAAATCCACAAACAAATGAATTAATCAGTGAGTTGCTCAGATGTTCCTCACACCTGCAAGGTCCCTGTGGGGGTTCTTACTGTGTTTCACACATATCTTAATTAAAGAATGCATTTCTTGTGTTCTATTAGACTGGATTATCATGTATCTCAGGCTTCCCCAGACTTCATCGGGCAGTTCCAGGACATTTGAGAACCATGATTATTTTGGTATGAGCTTCTTTTTGTTGCTAAGTTAAACACAATTTCTTGTTGTGCTCAAAACAACAAAAATTTATCTTATAGTTCTGAAAGTCAGGCACATAAATCACTGTTTAAAATTAACATGCCAACAGGGCTATGTTCCCTTCTGGGGACTCCAGGGAAGAACCTTCTTTTGCCTTTTCCAGCATTCAGATGCCACCTATTTCCCTTGGCTTGTGGCCTCTTCCTCCATCTTCAGAACCATCAATGCAGGCTTGGTTCTTTCCACAAAGAATCATTTCGATTTCTTTTGCCTCCATCCTCCACTTTGAGAGACCCTTGTAATTACACTGATAATCCAGGACACTCTCTATTTAAGATTAGCTGATGAGCAACTTGCATTTTTCTTTATCATATTCACAGGTTCTAGAACACAAACATAGAGGGTGGTGACATTATTGTGCCCATCACAGTGGCTGTAAATTTCCAGCTCATAGTACATTCATATCACCTCTTTGGAACACTAGCCTTCAGGTCCTTATTGGCTTCATTCATACAGGAGTCAGGACTTTAGGAATCCACCCTGGGAGTCATTCTCCTGCCTCATGTGTGATGCTTAGTAATAGATGTGTTATTTTGCCCGTAAATCCTTCAGAATGTCTGAAATATTTGCATCTAATTCACTATGTGCCCTGGAGGGTATAAGAGTTGCTGGAGAAGCAGGGGAAGGCATGATGGGAGTGAGGGAGGAGTGCTCCCTTCCATGTCCCTGGCACCTTTTCTGTTCCTTCCTTGGCTAGGATATAACAGACGGATGGGGTGAAATCTGATGGGTTGTGAGGTTTTTCCTGACAAACTTTGTTCACGGGGCTATTTAAATCATTATAATTGCTCCAGAAATACTCCCTTAAGTTTCCCAGTGAAGAGAAGCAAAGGGTGAAGAGAAATTGAGAAGAGGCTGAAAAAGAAAAGCCACTAACTGACTTGCTATTGCTCCTACAGCCTCTTGTGCAGGTTGCTTAAAGCAGGGAGACAGGGAGGGAGCCAAGGGCAAGAAAGAAAACAAACAGATACTGTCAGGTCCTGCCATTAGAAATGCAAAATTCATTAGAAAAACATTGATTGCAAAGAATTGATTTGGTAGTGATTTGATTGTCAGACTTAAACTACATCCAAGGAATATGTTCATTATGATTCAGATTTTGTTAAAAAGAAGGTAAGAGAGGAAGGCGGTAGACCAAGGACACGCTGTTGCAGCTGCTTGTTGTCAGAGACTCACACCTGGCCAGGGAGCTGCTCCCCAAGATGACCCTTTTATCTCATGGAGGAACTAGCGATTTGCCCGGCACAGCCCGAGGACTTGTAGCCTGGCTGTGCGCTCTGCAGAGAGACACAAACCTGTGGGACATGACCCCACTCCAGGGGCTACTTGACAAAATTTCTCCACTGTACCTCCTCTCAGAGAGAGGAGGCCTCACTCCAGCCCTAACAGAATTCTACTGATCTTCCCTCCTTTCTCCTCTCCAGCCCATTCCCCTGCAGTGAACTAGCACAGCTGCTGACTTTGGTGTTGAGGTTATTCAGCCATCGTTTTCATGTCTCAGTCCCAACCTCTACTAAGCCCCAACAATGAAGAGGTGCTTCAGATTACCATGGATGCCCAGCCAATGGTCTCCTGATCCAGCTGCCACGCCTCAGAGACCCCACTCTCACCTTTCACCACACACTTGTCTGTGCCCATCCCTTCTCACTCCTTTCGGACCCTGGAGATGCCAGGTCCTTTCTTGTTTAGGATCTTGGTATATCCCTGTTGGCTTCTGGTTTTGACTACCTTCATCATCAACACGGATTCTCTTGAAAAATCTTGACTTTTATCTCTCCCATGTTTCCAATGTCTGACTAAAGCCAGGTTTCTCAGCTGATTCTGAAGATGGCTTTTCATTCACTAAAACCACTTGCTATTTTCTATTTTGTTATTGAGCATTTTGTTTTAGGAGGCAATTTCCCCATCCCTGCACATCAGTATCACCATCTTCTACTCTCCCACACTGGACACTGCCCTCACACGGCATTGCTTCCCTTCTCCCCTCTTTTACAAGCACCAAACACTAGCTTTTCTCGGCTCCACTCCTTTAATCCCTTAGACCATGTTGGATCTTCCCCATTGCTCAGCTTGGACATCACTTCCCTCTGCAAGGTTTCATGACCACTGACCTTGGATTCTCTTCTATAAAATAAACATGATGATAGCAACTTGCCTACCCACCTCAGAGGATCAGAAATAATCATACTGATATAAGTACTTTGCAAGTCAAAAGAGTTACTCAAATGTAAACTGCATTTTCTTTCCAATTCAGGGATTCATAATATAATTTAGATTTTGAAAGCAATTCTCAGCAGTTAGTATTAAATAATTAAAAAATACTTTTTGGCCAGTGATTCTCAATCCCAGATGAAAAATAGTAATTCCATTGGTCTACACCAAGGTTTAAGCAAAGTATTTTTACTTCAAGTATTATCACATATTAATTGAACAACAAAGTGATTTCTTTTTGATATTTTCATACATGAAGATACAAAACTTAAACAGAATGTTCCTGAAAGTTCCCAAGCAATGCACTTTTGCAGCCAGAATCAAGAACCAATGATTCATGCTTGACTTTATCATTTTATAGAGTCATCACTCATCTATCCCCCTTGATCCAAGAGTAGAATCTCTTCCTCCACCTACTCTCTCTCAACCCTCCTTCCTCATCTCCCCCATCCAATGTAGGTTTTGGGAAAGAGAAATGTAAGAATGACAAAGTCCTAGAATTTGAGGAGCTAAAGAAAGACAAACATGTGATTGCTATCTGCTGCAAGGTTTCACTTTGTTTCACAGAGTCACAGGGAGCTCCAGCTTTCTCCAAAGGTCGCCACTCAAGTCTCTGCTTTCTGTTCCTTCCGTCGAACACCTCACTCATCTCATGCCAGTCCTGACCCTACTGCTACTAACACCCAACACTGACTCTGGTGTTGAGGTTACTCAGCCATCCATGTCTCAGTCCCAACCTCTACAAGCAGAAGCAATTTATTTCATCAAACCTATGACACCACAATTTATAAAATGCAACATCACTTTATGTATCATTAAGAAAGAAAAGTGTACTGTCTAACTATGTTGTGGCATCTATGTTAAAGTGCATCCCAGTGTCGAGATGCTAAAATGTGAAGAAACACAGAACTGGTGAAACACAATTTTACCCACTAACTCCACCCTTTGTTTCCCACCATGGAGCTGACACTCCTCAGCTGCATCTCTGGAGCTAACTTAACTCAGGCCTCTGGCTTTATCTCACTCCACAATTCCTGCTTCCCTCCAGTTGTTCACTAGAAAGGAAGGACGAAAATCATTCCTGTTCTTAATACCCTTCCCTTCTCCATGCCAAAAAGTAAGTCTGGTGAAAACCATGAAACCAGAGGGACTGAGGTGCAAGGAAGATCTTCAGACAAAACCCCAACTGAGTGAAGCAGTCTTTGCCCCAACCAGGTTGAGCCAATAGGAGTCACCCTCATTTGAGCAATGTTACAGGGATATACACATTATATTACATATTGGGGGTACAAAGACTTGATCTGGACCTCAAGCATCCTATTTTAGTCTAAACATCCACCAACTCTAACACATGTAAAGCACTCTATTATAGAATTTGATCTAAATGGAGGCAGCCCCTTACTGTGTTGGAGGCTGGTAAGAAAGTCAAAGAAGACTTAGCAGAATTGACAATGAGCCAGGTATAGGGTAAAGAGGAAATTAACAAGCCAAGAAAATAGAAAGCATTCCAGGCAGAGAGAAAAAATATGAACAAAGAAACCCAGGTATAAAAGGTCAAAGCATATTGAGGACCAACACTTGCCCCAGGAAAGCTGAAATAAGGAAATGCATTAATGAGAGGTGGTAAAGGATAAAATGGAATCCTGTTGTGCAAATCCTGAATGATAAACTACAGAGTTAGGACTTTGGCCCTAAGAGTTGTGAAAGGTATTTGAGCAGGAGTGTGGCATGTTTTCTATGCATGCATGCAGCACACTTAGTAGCTTACAACTTTTCCTACATAAATAGATCTCAGTGATGTCTTGATCCCTTATTCTACTGTGCTGTTTCATAGGCTTCATCTCTGCTTCTGGCAGAACTGAAAGTCCAACAATTGTGTAGCTATCAACTCAGGAGGCTTAGCTTGGGGGGATCCTCAGAAGCAAGCATTCAATAAAATCAGTAGCACTGAACCAGATTGCAGCAACAGAACTTATTTTCTGCTGTAGTTCATGGGACTAGGTAGAAAAGAACTTATAATGGAACCATTTGGAAGAGGAAAAGGTCTGGTTTAGCAGGGAAAATCAACCTGAGTTCCTGGTCACCAAACGTGACACTACTCAATCCTCCAATAGACAAGTCCTTTGGCCCTCAAGGAATGATGTGTGCAGGGAAAGCTTCTACTATCCACAATCTTAAATGATGATTCTCAGGCACATGAGTAAAGTCAGTGATCCTTCTGAAGAGTGGAATTTGTTGGAAGCACACCCAGGCTTGCTGTAAGGAGCATGTACATTCCTCTTATCATACACTGCAGGAGTTGTTAACATGGTGACTCATGTTTCCCTCTAGGTGACCAAGAGAAATGCCAGTCTATGAAACCCCAATCTATGGTATGGGATCTAGAGACAAGGTCAGTGAGAAAGGTTTGGGGATGTTTTTCTTAGGACTATTTCCTAAAAAATAAGAGACACTGTATTAAAATAATTCTAGCTGCTGTAACAAATAAGCCCCAAGTCACATTACTTAACCCAGTGGAAGTTTTACTTCTTTCTATTTAGAGAAGTTCTCTGTTTTAAGAAGCCAATAATAATAATTCAAGAAGCCAGACTAATATATATGTGCTATCAATATGTGGCTGTCCCAGGGTTACCTCAGGTGCCAACTTCTAGCCAGCAAAGAGGGGAAGGTGGAAAGGATATATACCTTGAGAAGCTATTAGAAATGAGGCCTGGGACAGGCACCTATCAACTACTTCTACTCAGTTATGTGGCCCACATAAATGCAGCAGATGGGGGCGACACGGTCTTTGTCTGCACTATTGAAGGAAAACAGCAATGCTTGGTGGACAGCTAGCCATCTGCTCCATGTAAACAAATTTAGTATAAATAAGAGAAAGTGCAATGGATTGGGAGTCTAAGAATGTCATGACTACTCCAGGCTCTTCTCACTACAGTAAGATTTGTTTTCTCCTTAGGATACCCTGTCTTTGTCCTTAAGAAGGGGGAGACTTGGATATAATGGTCTCTAGCAGGCGGTGACCATAATGCTGAAATTGAGGTCTTGCTATGGAAAAGGAATAGTTATCGGAGCCCACGGAAAGTTTCACCCAGCAAGCCAGCCCCAGGCATGGAGTCACATGGCTTTAGAAAGACTATACCAATCCACAGTGTCACTCTCCACCTGACATCATACAAATGGGACCCCAGAGAGACTGGAAATTGAACGGTCCCTGTAGGAGAGAAAACATGAAAGGTTACATGATTTGAGCCTGCATGGGGGTCCAAGCGACCTTTCCTTGAGTGGAAAGACACAGGCTGTGGCTGAGTGACCAATAAGGCAGACAGTGTTGGGAGCTGGGGTGCTCCCAGGGACCACAAGGACTGAGCAGAGGGCTCATGCTGTCTGAGTCACAAAGGCAAGCACACTTCATGCAGGCAGAAAATGCCAGAGCTATCCAGAAACATGCGTGATCCATCTGTCACCATAAACTCAAGCAATACACACTAAGATGAACGTCCATGGTCAGGTACACACCACAGAAGCACACAGATGGGTGTGAATGTATTCACAGGTCCACATAGATGGGCACACAGGCAGTACATGCTTGCCCAGCTCAGACAAGAATGGCCTTGTACACACACTTACAGCCACCCACACTTAGACACACACAGAGGGCATCTGAATATAAGCCAGACTCAGGATGGATATGTAATCAGGAATATGGTAGATGGTTACAAATCACAGAATTTACGTTGATTATGTTGATTCCCAGTGTTCATATGGATACCCACATAGCTTCCCAGATACAGCTGCACCCAGAAACACATACACATTAACAAATGCAGCCACTCACACATGATTGACACCACACGTATACATACACATTCACATAGAGAACACACAAAGGAACATCTCATGTTAACCATATAGCTCCAGAGACGCACATGGATGGGAAGTGAAAGCTGGTTTTAGCCCCTCGCTAGGTGTGTTGACCTACACAAATCATTTCCTCTCTGGGTATCATCAGTAATGACATATCTGTGTGGACAGCCAGGGAAGTTAAACAAAGGCACAGAGTTTTCCTTTAATAAAGCTCAGCTTCTAGAACTGCAGTTAGAAGGCAAGCCAGACAGTCTTCCATCTCTGTGGCGGAGTATTAGTGCAACCTACGGATCAAGCTTTAAGGGGGGTTCAAGAAGGAAAGGATAGGAAGGAGCTTTCTGTCAAGCCCCTGCACACTGGGGACAGGTAAATCTGTCCAAGGGTCTTCCAGAAGGCTAGAGCCGTGGGAAGAGGTCCAGACTGGCAACATGCTGTGATCTGTTAGAAAAACCCTAGAGACAGGCTAGATGCTGGTCACTCTGCCAACACAAAGCCCACAGCAGCCCTCTGGCTCAAAGAACTCCATGAAGTGTACTCAGAGTAGATCTGTGCACTCTGTCTTCCACTGTCAAGTGGCTCACAGCTCCCTGCAGGATAACACTGCCAAGTTCCAGGAAAGTGTAAATGCACATGCAGTCTGGGCGTCTGGATGCACCGTGCCCACAGAGGAGGACGTGCACGTACCAAGCTGGCCATGTGTGCACGAGGCTGCATGGGTAGTTCACTGGGTCTCAATATCTGACTGTCTACATTGCCTATATCACACAGGCAGAACTGCTTACATGTGTATCCTTGATCATCTGAACCTCTTGCACAATACATATACAAACTACCTGTGTAAAAATGTATTTGTGAGTATTTTAACCCATTTTAGCTACCAAGATATACCTGCCTTGAAGAGATAACAATTTCCTGCTTCTCTGCCTGATTCATACAGTTGGGAAGAAACTCTCTGCTCTCTGCATTGGCTTCCCTTCCCTATCTCTCTCCTTACCTAACTGGAAAGCCTGGAGAAAGCTGGAGTCACGGTGTCTGCAAAGCCAGGGCCAGGGGTAGCGTGTATCTGTTGTCCCTTTCTTAGTAGGTAAACTGGGCAGTGAGCTCTGCTCAAGAGCAGGGAGGACTTCAGGTTTCTGGGTTCTTGGCTTATGGCTCTGCTCTCGGCAAGCTGAAAGCAGAAGGGAAAGGTAGAAAGCCCATGGGAGCTTCATTTCTTTAAATCAACTTTGCTAGACAGAAATCTGGTATGCCAACAAGTCTAATTGGGGTGTGCTTTACAATCTACAAGCTATCTATTGTAAAACATCCTCCAGTGTGAAAATATGTGCATTTTAAAAAGAGATGAGACACAGAAATATTTGTGTCTAATTTTTACTTGGCTCAGAAATTGATGGGAAGATGGAAGCAGTTAATTATCACTCTCAAACTTCTAAACATTTGCACAATCTGTGCATGGGAGTATCCATGTACATTCAACCATTTTAGCTGAGCCTGTGGTGTCTACCTACTGTAGGTTATTGGTGTGTACACTGATCACTAAGAACCTGCACTGGCGTGTGTGACTCACTGCATGTGCACACAGGTATTTGCATGTGGGTATGAATGGTTTCATATATTTTCAACATGTGCTGTCTTTGGATGTGAATGTGAGTCACAGTTCCAGAGCCAGAACCCCCAGCCAGCAACCTGAAAGGGGCCGGCTATAAACCAGGAGGAAGAACAGTGCTTCTTCACTCTCCTTGGCTGGCTTCCCCATCTCAAAGAGAGGTCATGGGAGCTCCTTCAGAAACAGGTCCCACCTTGCCAATCTAGGAACAACAGGCACAAAGCAATCTAGTAATTAGTAAGAATCATGTCTCCCTGACAAGCCATTATTTCACCAGGACAAAGCAGCAGCTCAGGAGGTTCTAAAGGCCAGGAACAAGAAGGATGAGGGAATTGCTCCTTCACATCTCTGGAGCACAGCAGAGAGCCTTACTCTCTTTCCCCTCCCCATATCTACTTTCTGTTCTATCCTGTTTTCTTTCTGTTCCTTCCTTCCAAGTGCCCAGGCAGCTCTCATTCCCCAGCCATGCAGAAAAAAAAAAAAATGCATGTGGCATGAAAGAACCCAGATACAAGGGCAAGATTTGCCAGGCCTCTACTAATGGACTCAGACTTGACAGGACACATATTGTTCAGAGTTGAACTGCCTTAAAACATGCTTCTAGAAGACATTCCTCAGCAGTCCCCCCAGAACTCTGAATGACACTACCTGAGGACAGATGAGTTCTTAATCCCTACAGCATTCATAGCAGTTTCTTGGGTACAAGGAGAGTTGACAAGGGGACACAAAGAAGGAACCAGAGCTATGATCTCTTCTCTTGAGCGGTTCTAACCCCATGGGAAGGAGAGAAAATGTCCACAGATGACTGTAATGCAGACAACAGAATAAAAAGTGCCATAAGAGAAAGACCAACAAGGGTTTGGGGAGAGAAGACCACTGCCACCTAGGGAAATTAAGAAATGTTTCTGGGAAGAGAAAGCATTTAAACTTGGCCATTAAGAATTGAAAAATAAAAGATTTAAATGGAGAAGATGGGCACAAGGGCATTTGGGACCCAGAAAATTATGAAGATGAAGATCATGATGATGATAAGAGATTATGATAAATATGATGGCAAACAGCATCAGTGACAACAATAAAAAAATTTCCCTCATCCCCTTCTAGCATATTTACTTAGACCCAAGCTTAGACACTCTGCCCAGTAGGGCTTGATCAAGTCCAAGCCTCTTTACCTCTCCTGCTTCTGCTTCCCAAAATTTCTAAAACACTGAGGTGATCCAATGTGCCTGCTGCAGCAAAGAGCCATTTGATGTGGCAGAAGATAAGTCTTTGGTCCTGGTTCAATTACAGGGCAAGATGAGAATAAATGAGATGATAATAAAAGGAAAAGGGAAAAAAAGATAACACTTTGCATCTGTATAAAGCTTTATAGCTTTCAAAGCACTTTCATATACATTATCTCATGTGGACAAGAAAGGTAATATTGACCACATTGCAAAGATGATAAGCAGCCACAGAGAGCCAGGAGCTAGCTAAGATCACACAACTGGCCTGGGTTCCAAACCCTGCCACACCACGGTGTCTAGAAAGGCAAGCGTGGACCCACTCTGAGCCTACCAAGAGGGACTAGGTGTATGTTGAGAATCAATCTCTCCACAGTGTGCCTTTCAATCAGTTTTCCAAGAGAAACCAGATGTCCACCAAAGGCCCGGCCAGTGAACTGTTGCTCCAATCTCAGATCCTGTATTTAGTTTTCAGCTGAAGCCCTAATCCCTCACTGGCAGCAAATGCTCCAGGAATGACTGAGACTGTGGCCCTAACACATGTGAATCTTTGCACCTACCAGGGACAAAGCCACCCCATGGATACTACTCCTCAAAACCTGGCAGAGAATCCTGGATGCCTATAAGGCAAAGCTAAACATTCCATGATCTTGCCCAACCTGACCTTCCACCATCCTTCCCTGACCGTCTTTTCAACCACAACACAGAGGCACTCACCATGCATCCTCCAGACTCACCTGCACGTCCTGCCTCTGAACCTTTGCTCCTTCAGCCCACTCCATCTAGCACCCATCTGGTCCTGGTCTTCCTGATCACCCTTCTTTGTCACCTTCAGGAAGCCTTCCTCTTCCTCCCATTTACACCAACATCCACCTCTCCCTCCATGAGCGTTTTGTCTCTACCATCACATCACACTATCCCAGCCCACCAGGTGGCATGATTGATGGATGCCTCCATTTCCCCCAAGGGAACCGGGGTAGACCTCCTTTACATCTGTCTCTCTCCATTTCCCCACCACACACAGAGAGCAAACACCTGGCTCATATTTGTTAAACACTGTTTCCTCACAAAGGTCACGGAGACCTTCACCAGTGCTGCTCCTGAACCTTGCATTTGAAGGACAGGGTTCCACCAGGAAGGCACTGAGTAGAGCTAGGTTTCTGGGTATTAAATGGCACCGGGCACAGATCTGGTTGCTTGGGGTCAGTGGTGCATGGATAGAGAGGTATCCCAGGCCTGCTAGGCTCAGAAAGACCCACCTGGGAAACCTTCACTTGCAAACTGTCTCAATCAAGCCTGCCCAGGAAAATAAAAGAAAAAAAAAGACACTAAGGACCATTCAGATCCCCAGAAATGTCAACACTCCCTGAAAGAGGTCTCCACTGGCCCAGAAATCTCCAGGCTGCCTGTACTTGTGATAAGCACAATAAATAAAACAATGAGACCCATCTAAAGGCACTTGTGAGACAGTAGAGCTCTGAGAACTTGACTTTGATGAGTTTGAAAGGCAAAGGAAAGAAAGGAGAATAAGTTTCCTCTTGGGTCCAGGTTTGTTTATCCTGCTTCTCAAAAGCCAGAGCCTACAAGTTTGATGGTTTCAAAGGCCCCTAAATGTTTCTTGAATTCTATACCAGGCTGCAGTTGACCAAGAGACAACTGACTGCCCTAAGCCAAAAGAGACACCGCACATGGCATCCTGGAGGGGGTCTTGCTATAGAGCCAATAAGCAGAAATGGAGGACAAGGAGGAGCAGGCTTGGAACCACCTCCAGTGGCAGGCAGAGGAGGAAGGGGAACTCCCTGTAAAGGCAGAATCATGGGTACAGGTGTCTGTAAGATGCACACAGTGGACCCCTGAGGGTAGGAGGGGTGCATGTACCCATTGTGGGGCTGAAAACAGAGTCCCAGAGCCGGGGTCTGGAGTTCAGGGCTAAGGCCACCAATTTGCCTCATGCCTTGTCTCTGCTCTCTTTTGTATCTTGTCTTCATAAAAGGTCCTCTCCAAAGTGCCTATGGGCCATGTGTTGACACCAACCACTCTGGGTAATGGCTCCACCCTGGGTATCCAGGCTTCTTCCTGACCTTTCACCTCCACAGCTGGCCCCAAGTCTAGGTCATCCATATCCCACCCTGCAGGAGCTCAGTGGTCAGGACATCCCCACCCCACATTTTCTCATTCCTACAAACCTTGAAAGGACCCCTGGACATGTTTACTTCATTATGGAAACTTGAAGCTTGCCCCCGGGCCGCGGTCTCACAGCAGTGCGCAGCGCCTCAGTTAACACCACAGCCAGCACAGCTTACCATCTCTGGCGTCCTTACCGCGCGTCAGGTTTTTCCATACGGTCCTTTTTACACATGACAGAAAGCCGAAGCTTGAAACCATTGAGCGATTCGCCTCCCTGTCACATTCGCACAGGGCCCTGGCACCCATTTCATCCTCACAACATGTCCTCCAGGTAGTCAGTCAGATATTCCCATTTTAGAAAAAGAAAAGGGAACATGGAAAAGGTGAAGCCCTTGCCAAGATCACCTCCAACGAGGGCAGCGGGGCGCTTGGGTCTCGCTCCCAATCGCCCCGCCGCTCTCCTCCCCGGGTCAGGAAGCCTGCGCGCAGGCTCACTCTTAAGAGGTAGCCAGGCAAAGTCTGCAGGAGGGACCAAGGAAGGCCAACCGATTAACTACGGCACGCCTTCCCAGGACACCCAGACGCCCTCCCGCCCCTGACAGCCTCCACTTCGCCCCTAACCTCCTCTCCCCACCTCCCCGGCATCCATCCACAGAGTACAATAGACACTAACCGCAAAAATTTCTGCGGGGGGAAAAACCCTGTCTCCGCCCACGCTTGGAGAGCCGGAGGTTTTACTGCCCGCCTGCAGGTGGCGCTGCAGAGACAGACCGGCCCCGCTACCGCCCTGGGCTCTTCATTCGCTTACCTATGGCCTCTGCTGTGAGGCCCCGCGGAATGGAACCCTAGGAAGTGGGTCTGGAAGGAAGCAACAGTGATAGGGTCAGGGCGAGGACGTGCCCTCTTCACAGGAGTGTCAAAAGTAAGTCATCAGAGCGGACTAGAACCAACATGCTGCGCTGGGTTCTTCAGAGCACAAACTGAGCTGACCCCCGGCTGTGACGAACTCCAGGACGACTGACGTGCGTGCTTGCGTGTCTTGCTGCGGAAGAAACTCAAGGACTTCACGGCACTCTATAGCTGAGCTATATCCCCAGGCATCCTGTAGGGCTGAGATCGGGTAAAGGCTGGAAAGGAAATTCAAGGAGCCCAGTAAGCTTGAGTTAGAAGTCATATTATCAGTACAGGCATCTGGCTCACAGTGGGGTTCAAAAAAAGAAAAAGAAAAAAGAAATTAAAGGTAGTGTCCAACAGTTAAAACAGATTTCTCATTGAGATTGAGATTACTGCTTTGGGCGGGGATAGGCGGGGACTGAACTGAACCCAGGACCTTCATTCTGAGCTGCATTCCCAGTGCTTTTAATTTTTTTCATTTTGAGACAAGGTCTCACTATGTTGCTAAGTAGCCAATGCTGGGCTGGAATTTGCACTTCTCCTGCCTCAGCCTCCTAGAGTGCTGTGACTAGGAGTGTGTGCCACAAAGCTGGGCTTCTTAGCTTCTCTGAATAAACCCAGGCAAGATTGACCCCCCGCCCCACTGCCTCATACTTTCACTCTAACCTATGCCTGGTCCCATTCCAAAAGCTGAATACCAAGGTGAAAGAGGCTATGGAGATCAATGCTCTCAATAGGCATTTCTTCAAGAAGTCCCATGTGCAGGGCATGTTCATTTCAGTTTGCTACACTCTGCACCCTTCCCTGATTACCCACCTAGGCCACTTCTCTTGTTTCTGATCTTTGCCCAGCCACCGCATCTGTGACTTCCTCCACTAGACTGGCTGGCTACAAAGGGCAGAGAGCTGCAGCAAATGTGACAGAATGTCTGTCCTTAATCTGTGGCAGGTGCATGAGTGTTCGCTCCGTTGTGCTCTGCTTTTGTGTGAATATTTAATCTTTTCTAATTCAAAAACAAGAATGAAAGTAAAGGGAGTTGCTCGCAAGTAAGTCTATGAGGGTGAAGGAAGGAGTGAAAGAAATCAAAGCAAGTTAAAACTGTGTGAAGAATGGCTTGGAGAGCATTTAGAGGTAGGGAAAGAAAATGGAATGCTGCCCGTGTTCTATGAGCCATTGAGAGAAAGAGAGCGAGATGATGAAAAAGGATTTTTTAAAGTTTTGCTGTATGTTAGGAATGAACATCCCTTTGGCATTTTTCAAGTAACTTCATAAAAGATTTAGATTATTTTTCAATGCCTTCTGGATGTCCATCTTCTGTTTCTTTTGAATGTAACACCGTGGGATGTGTAGGGGGAGAAAATATTCATAAAACATCATTAAGGTCCAGGACAGGGTACTGGGATAGCTCCCAAGAGGGTGGTTTTCCTGACCTGGCATCAGTAAAGGGCCCCAGGGAGGAATCCTTTAAAATGTGGCCAAGTAGATGTTAAGACAATACAAGGTAGAAGATGACTCGAGGAGTGATAGAGCATTCCAGGCTGTGGGGATGGCCAGGGGAGGATTGGAGGACAGGCACCAACTTCTGGAAATGGTTAGGGAAGCCTGGGCAGCCATCCTGCCATAGGGCCTAAGGGGAAAAGGGTTAAAGAGTATGAAGCCTCCCAGAAGAGCTGTACCTGGCTCCAGCATATTGCCCTCCAAACCAGTCAACCCCTCAGGAGTAAACTGAGGACAGAGAAGGGGCTTTGTCTCTACCCCTACTCCCTCTGTGGACATTCAGAAGGTCCTGCTTCCTTTACTTCTCTCCTTACCTGTCAAATTCAACCCACCTGCCCCTCAAACCAAATAACTCTGTTTGGCTAAATAGAGAAGAGGAGATCAAGGATTTGAAGAGACACTTATTTATTTCTTTACCAGACAGTCTAATGAATAATTTCATGTTTGCAAAAGCTCATTTTGAAATTTGAAGACAAGAGATATATTGCCAAGGCTGCTCTAATACTGCGACATTAATTTTGCACTGAAAGATTTACTCAAAAATTAGATTTTACAATTTTAATGCCTCCATTCTTTTCTTTAAATAAGCTGTGAAATACAGTTAATTAGACTTAAACCCTGGAAGCTTAGACATTTGAGCTTTGGTGTAAGCTACAAAAGAAAGCAAGCTTTTTCACTTGCAAATTAAATCTAAATTCATTACACGCCTAAACCTATACCACTTGCAGAAATCCTACTGGGCTGAGGAAGGGTCTTCTGGAGGCTCCAGATGTCTCCCTACAGAATGCCGGCTACAGAGAGAAGGATTGAGAAAATGAAAAGAGACAGACAGGAGGTAGAGGAGACAGAGGCCATCTGACAAAGTTGTCTTGAGTAATATTAGTATATTCTTTCGAACATCAGCCACGAGACTTGCTGGGGGTGGGGGGCAGGGAGTCCACGCTCAAAAAACCTGGGGAAATATTGCATGGTATATTTGATTCTTGGAAAGTCCCAAGGTTTCAAGAAGTAAAACAAATAAGCCCCCCAAAATTATTAAACTTTGTTTCATAAGAATTTCCTAACCATATTTGACTCTGAAGTTCTTTTTGGTCAAAACACTTGATATTTGGGTTGAACAAGTGCTCTATGCTGGGCTTCGACTATTCCATGAGAACAATTTTGTTCTGCTTAGCTGTGGTCAAGACCCAACCCAAACTTTCTATTCTCTGCTATGTTGATTGTTTTTGGTGTAAGTGGTAAAAAATTCATCTATGTAGCAAGTCATGAATACAAAATGGGATTCACAATAGATTGAAGAATGTGGGAGTCTAAGGTATGTACAGTACAGGTATTCAGCCAAGTGATCCTGCCTGCTTGACATTGTTCAACAAAATCATCACAGAAACAAACAACTCAAAGATGTAAGGAAGTCTAGGGACCTTTTATCCCTAAAGCCCCATCTAATGGTAGAATGCTTTCACAAAACCTGAGACAGCTTCATTCAGTACTTGAGCATGTATGCCTGGGAACTGTCTGCTCCCTATATACCCATCTTGTCTCTGGACAGTTCTGACTTCACATGCAGAGATAAGGCTACCTGCTTGAAAGATTCTTCCCTGGACTGAAGTACAACTTGTTCAACACCCTGCCAGGTAAGCTCCAAATTGGCTGAACAAGAGACTCCATTCCTGGTAACCCCTACATTTCTGAATTAAAGGGATCCTCTTTGTGGCTATTAGCTTGTGTCAGATTCTAGGACCGAATATCTTTCTTAAGTATACTGCTTCCTAACCTGCTCGAGACCATGAATCTTATTGAGAATCTAATGAAACTAATGGATCTTCTTCCTAGAATTGTTCAATCTTAAAGTTTCTCTATCATGTTAACTTTGTACATTGGTGTTGTCTGAATGACTTCCTAGTAGAGGCATTTCAATCTGATCTTCAGAATTTAGCCAACCCAATGCACTTCAGAAAATTTGCCGAAGAGCAGCTTGTATACTGTCATCTTGGGTCCTTTACTTTTCGGCGATCCATTCTGCCTTATACCTATAAAACCTGTTCAGGGCATAATCCATCTTAGAGAGTATAATAAAAAAAAAAAGTCCACCTTTTTTCCCTGCTACAAATGGGTCCTTGGTGTCACAAAGGAGAGGTAAAATTATATATACTTTGCATTACAAATAAAAGGGTAAACAGATTATTTTGTATATGATGGGTGTTTAGATTTTAATATACCAAGGTTTGATGCTGACTTTATTCTTGCCAGCTACGTGACTTTGAACAAAGTACCTCACTCTCAGAATTAAAGTCAGAGCTGAAGTCATGGAGCTACTGGGAGGGCTAAATGAGACAGCACGCGTCACATGTTTGGCATATGGTACACACTCAGCAGATGTTAGACCAAAAAGAAATGTGGGCCAAGGAAGCCAAAAAAATTCTTCCTGGGAGAGGTAAGATTTAAATTGGGCTCAGAAAGTGGTTGCAGGTATGAGGATGAGGAAAGCAGAATGAGGCCTATGGAAAGGTGTTCAGGCAGGAAATTGTAATGTGCATCAGGGTGGGGGAAAGTTATAAATAAGCTCATCTTGAACAGTAAAAGTTGTGTGTGTAGGGGGAGCAGAGAATGAGGAATCAGGTAGACTGGAACTTTGAGGTTTAGACTTTATGCTAAGGCCAAGGAGAGTCCTTGAAAGTTTTTGAACTAGAGAGTGATAGAGTGATAGAATGATAGTCAGTGTGTGATAATAGGAAGAAGGAAGAGACTAAAGACTAGAAGCAAACTTGGAGGCTATTGCAGGGGCTTGGGTGACACAGATATAAACTAATCACTTCTTTCTTGTTTGGCTTTAGCTCCCTGTCCTCGTTCTCAAACTCCGGGTCCCCCTCCCATATTCACTCTGAGTGTAGCAGGCAGAATCACAGGGCCTGTACTGCAAAATTCACATTTTGGTGGCCTGGCTTGTCACACAATCCCAAACTCTGCTTGAGATAGCTCTCAGGTGTTACTTTCCTGAGGACTGGACCCCTTTTCTTCAAACCTACTCACCCTGTTTATGGTTCACCATGTTGGAAACAGCAATATGACCAGGATGGGGCTAGAGCTCACTGGTAGAGTGGTTGCCTAGCATGTGTAGTGCTGCAGAGACAAAAAAAATGAGGAAAGAGGAGAGGGGAGACAGAGAAGGGAGAAGGAAAAAGGGAAAGGGAAGAGGGTAAGGGAGGGGAGGGAATGGGGGAAGGGAGGGGAGAGAGGAGAGGGGAGAAGGGAGAGAAGAAAGGAAAGAGGAGAGGAGAGGAGGGGAGAGGGGAGGGGAGGGGAAAGAGAAATGGAAGGAAAAGAAGAGAGAAGAGAGGAAAGGAGGGAAGGGGAGAGAAGAGGAGGGAGTCTGTAGTCCAGTACAGAAGCAAACTATGTACAAGAATGACTATAATTCAAGATCAAACATGGCTCAGTGAACTCTTTATAATCGTTCTTGGTAAATGGCTATGGCTGTTATTTAAAAAGAAAATAATAAAAGAAGCCCTCACCAGTTCTATTTCTTCAGCCAATATGCCTATTTCCATCAGAGCTTCATATCACTATCTCTGAAGGATTGGCTGCCATTGGACATTGTTGATGTGGCTTCTGGACCTGCCTCTTGGGCTCCTACTTTTCTTCCTCTGCATGCTCCTGAAACTGACTTTGGCTGTTCTTGACCAAGACCATGGCTGCCACCCCACCCTGCTGTTGAGCCATATCTCACCCTCTATGATTGGCAAACACATCTACAATGGGATTAGAGAGAAGGAAAGCATTTTGAGAAGAGCAAAAGAAAAATACCAAGGACTATAAAAAGAAACATGTTTGCAGAGTGCTCACTTCTGAGTATTTAGTAAACTATTGACTTTCTAGACACAGCCTATAGGGCCCTAGTCCCTGGTCTCCTCATGTCATCTCAACTTTTTCTTCTCTGAATACGGAAGAGATGTTCAGCTGTCTCTCCAAGCAAGTTAGGGCTGGCCCTTCTCCCGACACTGTGGGAACCTCAGTGTCCTCTTGAGTCTACCTTGTCTCTGAATTTGGGTCCTGAGTCACCCCACTGGACTAGAGACACTGCTCTTATATCCCTCATTCTGTTCATTTTGTTGTTCTAGACATTTTCCTTGGAGCATTGCTCTCAGCCCATGTCCCACCCTGAACCTCCCTGCGTTCACCTACAAGAGTCTTTGCTTCCATCTAAAATGTTCCTGACTGGGCCTGGAGCAGTCTTCGTGCCCATCCACCCCAAACTACGTGTGCTTGGTATGTTGACCACTAGGTGTCAGTTAAAACATTCTCTTTCCAGGGAAGCTCAGTTTCTGCACTCCTTGTTCATCTCTATCTTGCACTCATGGACTTTCAGGAGGCCTTGATAGCGGACAATGTGTCTGAATCATAGTCACTGTCTAAGGATCAGAAACAGACACCACATCCCTTTCCGCCTGGAGAGTCTCTACTTCTTTTCACACCCACACTCCAGTCTCCCTAGGTGGGCAACGGAGTTGTCCTGTGTAGGCCAACAACTTGATGACTGCAACAGCAACCTAAGCATCCTCTTGACCTCAAGCCTCCCCTCCCTGGTCTGCATTCCACAACCCCATGGGAGAAAGAGCTTTCCACAGAGTTTATCTGTGCCACTCCCCAGCCTTAGACTCCTGGCAACTGCCACTATCTTTTCAGAAAACCTGCTGTAGACTGTGCCCTGCATAATGCACTTCCAGGCTGCGGTCCGGGTCTCCTCCCTTGTCACTCCCTGTTTCACACCTGCCCTCCAGCCGTTTGAGTAGGAGGTCCCCAGTTGTGCCCTGCTCTTCACCAGTGCCTCTACCTCTTGTCCAAGTCACTCTATAAATGTAGAGAATGCCTATCAGCCTCCAGCTCAAACATGGCCTCCACCAACAAACCTTCTTTGATCCTCCTGGACAGAAGCAGCCACATTACCCTCTGAGGGTTCTATGGTGCTGCTTCTGAACATGCATTATGAGACAATACCATTTCTATAAGTATGTATGTTCTGTCTCCCAAGACAGAATTGTGGACAAGAGCTCAGACTCAGAGTCTAACACAGCGAAGACCAAATTCCAGCTCCATCATCAACTAGCTAGGTGCCCTTTGGCAAGCGCAGACCTCAGTCTCGGCTTCACCCTGTGTAAAATGATAATAAGGATAATGAAACCTACCTTGTATGGTTGTAGCAAGGAATACATAAGTTGATGCATATACGTCACATTCCCTGGTATACAGTAAGCAGTCACTCAAGGTTGACTTATTCTACTTTAGGCTTGGGGGCCCCACCTTCTTACATAATAACTACATTTATCTAGCATTTACCAGGGCTCATTTGTATCAGCTTATTTATGGTTCATAGTAAGTGTGTGAAGATGCTGTTTTGTTATGTTTGCAGATAGGAAAAGAGAGGCAAAGAACCTAACTAACTTGCCTAAATTTGCACAACTAGTGAGCACATTAAAAGCTGGGACGTCTGGCTCCAGAGCTTTCTACCCAAACAACTGTACCTCACTGTCTCTTTGTGTATGCACTCAATCCATTCAACTTTACATCCTTAATGACTCGCGTGGGCTCAACACATAATGAGTTCTCATAAGCAGTTGTTGACTACTGAAGAACAGATATAACATGTACAGGAAATGAGGCTCTCTCTGTTATCAGCTCTCCTCACTTCTCCATGTACTCTGATGATTCTCAACTCAGAAGCCCCAACAGGAGTGGACTTTGATCACCCTCACACTTCACTGATACAACAAATGGATCTGGTAAATGGAGCCGACTTCTCACTGACTATGGAAGGGAAGGAGGGCCCCTCAAGAACCCATGCATCCCTGCCTCTGCTCTATTCCATCTGCCCCCTGCTGCCTGCAATCCTCTGCACAGATAGAGAAGGGAAAGAGCAAACCTTGGACAGGAAGAGATAGAGAGAGCATTTGACTCATTAGTTGCATATTAAATTCTGACGTTTGAACTTGACGGAATCCAAGTAGGGCTAGAATAATGAATTAATCCCAGGCAAGAAGACAGGTCTGCAGCTCCTCAGCTATTAGCATCCTGCTGAGAAGGAAGCCCTGCTGAGCCTGCATGTGCCACAGAGTTTATTCCCTACCACCTGGCCCCTCTGGCAAACTCCTTGACCTGACTCAGCCAACCTCACGAAGACCAGCACATGATAGGCCTTCAATATGTGCTTGCCTGTGAAGACACAGATGGAAGAGTGAGTCACTTCTCTGGGTTGCTGGAGCATGACTAACCTCTTAGGATGCTGTACCCTAGTTAGCCGTCCCCTTATCTTTTTTCTAGATCTCTCTGTTGTAGTCCCTTTTCTGGGTCAAGAGATCAAGGTGTCTTCTATCTACAGGTCACAAAGAAAGAAGCAGTGGTCATCAGTCTCCTTGAATTTATAGTCATTTCATTTTTCCCAGCACACACACACGGGCACAGTCTCCCCTATCCATCATATTCCCCATCAGTCATCCCAATTCCTGACCTTCTAAGTGACACCAGATCCCAGGGCATGGTGCTGGCACAAATCTGCAAAAGGAAGCAAGAGAGATGGAGCATCAGAGAGGCATCCCCACACTCTCACCCCCCAGCTCTCCTCCAGGCTGGCTGTCTCTAACCCCAGGCCACAGAATTCATCGCTCACTCTGATTCACTAGGACAGTTATTTTATATTATTAAAATAAGAGATTATCACCACCACCGATCTCCATCTCCTTTCCAATCTCATCTGAAAAGCAAGAATTACCTCCTGCTCCTGGACCCCTAATTCTCTCTGCCTCAGCTGTTAAATCATTTAACCTGGCAAAGTGTCGAGAGATGCATTTTACATGAGACATGAGGCAGGATAAATCTGGTCTGACTGCAGTGTTTGAAAAGAAATATCTGAGGTGTGGCCAGGGTCAAAGGAGGCTCAGATGAGATGCAAAGTCAAGGAAGGTAGCATCTCCTCTCTCTCCCCCCTCCTGCTGAGCAAACTAGAGAGCCAAAGCCTGATACCTGTTTGCAGAGAGGCAACTGAAAGCCAAGACAGACTACAGCATAGAAGACCATGCAACCAGGCATCACCAGGCATGGACTCCTAGGCAGGGCAACCCAGTTTGGTCCCAGGAGGGCAGAGCTTGACACTTCTGGGTTATCTCCAAATGTCTGAGTTATAGATCCCCAAGCAAGATTCTCTGGATTTACAGATGAGGAAACCAAAGCCCAGAAAAGGGCAGAGAGTTAGTCAAGGATACAAGATACCAGCAAAAAATCAGAATTTGTACTCAGGTTTCAAGCTCTGAATCCTGGTCCCTAGTCCAGAGGGGTCAAAATTAGTTCTGACCCAGGCCATTTCTGTACACCAAACCCTTTGTGATTTTTAAATGACAACTTTGACTATGTGGGAGACTCAATAAAAACTAGGGAAAATCCATTTCCCCATGGACTCACTTCATCAATCTACATACAGAGTCTGCCATGTGTCAGCTTTGGGTCAGGTTCTGGGAGGCAGATGTGGCCCAAATACAGCTCTGCCCCCAAGGAGACTATGGCTAAACAACCACACCCAAGATAAATGGAAGGTGCTATGGACACCCTGAGTCCAAGGCAGAACAAACACCTCTGTAAACAATGCCAGGCATATGTTCTTGGGATCATAGGTTGAGAATATAATTTTTCCACATAATTTACCAATCAAATGGAGATTTTGCAAACCATTGTATGAGCTCCCCACAAATGCATAAGTGCCCCAGAGTTCAAGGTTGTTTATTTCTCACTAGACCTAGAAAGAGAAAGCAACACTGGCATAACTGAAAGAGGTCATTCAAATTGCCTCTAGGACTTTTAGCACGGGGACAGAAGGTCCAGAGCTCACGAGCTGGAAGTCCTGCTTCAGCTATATCACACTTCTTAGTTCAGCCTCTTGCATTTAGAATGCACCAAGTGCTTCAGACAGGGCTGCCAGATTTAGCAAATAAAAATATAGGATACCCAGTTAAATCTGAACTTTAGATAGACAACAAAAAATATTTTGAGTACAAGTACATCCCAAATATTATATGAGACATACTTACACTCAACAGAATTACACTGTCTTAAATTCAAATTCAACTGAGCATCCTTTATTTCATCCAGGGAAAAAGAGAGATAATCACCTAGAGATTGGACACACATAACGAAGGTGAGAGAAGCAAGGTCTTGGGAGGTGCAGGAGCCCTGTGAGTCTCTTCCAGCTCCCAGTGGGGCTGGGCCCTCCCTCCAGCACAGCCTCTCCCAACCCAACAGCAATTTGAACAGCCTCTTGCAGCTGTGCTAACTAGAATGCTCTTCCACAAACAACAGATTAATTGATTTAAAACTTTTAATGCCAGATGCTTGGTGGAAGCATTTTAATAATCCTCGAGTCAGAATTAATCATGTCTCCTGATCTTTAAGGAGGGCAGTTATTAAATCCTGCAGAGTCAAGGGAGGGGGCAAGGGGAGGAAGAAGCTGTTTTTCCTGGGTCCTCTTCACAGCTCTGCTCTAATTAAGAGAGATAGAGTCTAAGGGGACAGGGGTATAGGTGGGGAGCAGAGGCAGGGGCACCTCTGGGTGTGGTCTGTCTGAAGGGCCCCTGAGGGGTAGGAGATGGGTTAATTTGGCCAAGTTCCTTGCAACCCAAGGCCAAGACAGGATACAGAGAACCTCATCGCAGAGCTTCCCCTACCAGGGAATTAACCACAGACCCAGGAGGCTTGTGCTCAGCTGAGGACAAAACCACCTTTTTCCCTGGGGATGGGACAGCTGCTGGTGCAGCCCTCTCCTCCTTCCCTTTTGACTTCCATAATGCTTTGAACAAATCCATTTATCTAAGTTTTGGAATAAGGAAAATGGAAGTCTCCACTTATGGAATCGGGGATCTCTCTGCCCCTCCATACTACCCAGTGTCCTCCTGCCTCCCTGCTCTCCACAGCCCATCCATAGCCTCAGTACCATTTCTCCTTGGTCTATGCTGTGGTTTGAATATTGTTTGTCTCCTCCAAAGCTCATCTTGAAATTTGGTCTGCAGTGGAACAGAGCCCCAGGAATGGATTAATACTTTTCTTGTGGAAATGGGCTAGTTATTGCAGGAATTTAGCCCCCTTTTCTCTCTTCCCCAAGGACCTTCCACATTGCACAGTGAGTTGAAGCAGCATAAGGCCCCCACCAGACCCCAAACAGATGCCAGCACCATGCTCTTGAACTCCTCAGCTTCCAGCACTGTAAGCCAATATAAACTTTCATGTCTCAAGCACTCTATGATCAAGCAACAGGAAGTGAATGAAGATGAAGACAGTCACTCTCCTCTCACTCTGGCCATGTGCTTGCTAGTCTCCCATCTCCCTCCCCTCCTCCAGGCTTAAGGCATGCCAATTCTCCCTTTGTGTCTCCAAACCCCACTTCCCTTTACCTGTTCATTGCTGTCAACTCAGTTCTGTCCCTTCCTCCCAACTCAGCCCCCTATACTTAGAATGCTCCAAGAACCTTACCAGGAAAATTCTAATCTTTACAGCCCTCCTATCCACTTCTTTGTTTCAGAGGGGAAAACAGAGGCTCAGTTATGTTCCATGACTTGTCCATAACTGTATAACTGCGTCAGCCAACCTGGAGGCCCACTTCCACTTCAAAGGTTACTGTCCACATGTATCCACTTGGCCTTGGTTTTCCTAGAGTCAGAATAATACCAGGGAGCTGATTTTGCATATGATTACACTAAATTCACTGCTTTATGACTATGGTGAGCTTATCTGGGCACCCAAGCCTCCTAAAACTGAGCCAAGGGATTTGATTTCCCAGGAGTGACATTCTGACTACCAGCGAGGGGTTACTCACACCTGGCCCCAGATACCCTCACGTGACCCTCAGCACTGTCAAGCAAGCTCCAGGCAGACAGAGATCTACCAAGGGTCTCTATCACATGTGAAGTCCAACCTAAAAGCAACACAGATCCAGAACAGCCTTCAGGGTGGCACACTCTGCCCCCTATTAATGCTGAACACCCTAGGCTCCCCTGGTTCCCAGATGCCCCACTGTCAAAGCTAAATCGATACTCTCTTTTTTCTCAGCAAGAACATCTCAGTAATCCTAATTGGTCACTATGGCAACCCCAGCTGCAGCTCCTCATGGCCTCAATGAAGAGACAGAAGGATGAGAGGGGGTGAGATGGAGGTTAAGCCTACTTATTGTATAATGCTCTGCCTTTGATATCACCTAGATCCACATGCTAAGTACCTGGAAAGAAACAAAATCCCGTGTAAATTAGAATGATACCATCCAATCCCCTGCTTATACCCTCACTAGCAGCAGCCGATAAGGCCATTGTCTGCAGCCGCTCGGCCTGACCTCCTCTGTCTCAGCAGCTGATGAGGTTTCAGTGGTGGGTCACATTCATCAGGCAGGATGGCTAGAGCTTCGAATCCTGAAAGACAAGATGGCTGTGCAGGAACTGTGCCTGCAACGCCTCCACACCCATGCGGTGTGGCTGAATGAGGGGCAAGGGGAGGCAAGAAGACCACTGCATGGACCTTTGCTCCGTGTTTCCTCTCTGGTGGAATCATGGGTAATGAACTTTATGTCAATAGATAGATCACTCCTCACTTACTTGGAATATAGTCTTAGCCTGTTTTCTGCTGCTATAACAGTATTACAGGCTAGGTAATTTATAAACAATATAATTTTATTTGTGTCATGGTTCTGGAAGCTGGGAAATGCAAGACTGAAGAGATGCATCTGGTGAGGACCTTCTGGTTAAATCACAGCATGGTAGAAGGACAAGTGAGCAGAGAAAAATCAGGCAGAACTTATCCTTTTTGTCAGGAACTCATTGCAGTAATAACCCACTAACCCACTCCCTCTAGAACACCATTAATTTATTCACAAGGATGATACCTTCATGACATAATCACCTTCCTAAGGACCTGTTTTCAAGTGCTATTTCAATGTTAATTAAATTTTACATTAGTTTCAGAGGGGCATTCAAGCCCTGAACACCCCTTCCCTTCTTTGGACTCTGGGATAAAGTCTTCCCTATACTTGTACACACACACACACACACACACACACACACACACACACAGAGACACACACACACTCCTTGCAAATTCATCTTCCTATCCAGTCATGCTCAGAAAAACCACTTACCTCTTCATTCTTCATGGGTTCCTGTATTAACCGGGTTCTCTAGAGAAACAGAACCAGTAGGATTTACATTATATAGAAAGAGATTTATTATGCGGAATTTGCTTTCATGGTAATAGAAGCTGAGAAATCCCACCATCTGTTTTCTGGAAGGCTCCACAAAACCCAAAGGGGAGAGAACAGGGAAGCTAATGGTTGTGTACCCTCTTCCACCTGTTTTGTTCTTACATCCCTCAACATTATTGGATAATGTCTGCCCACATTGGTAAGGACTACCTTTTTTGCCCAAGTTGAATGATTCAAACTTGTTTCTTCCAGAAACACGCTCACAGACACACCCAGAGTAAAATTTTACCAGCTACCTGGGCATTGCCTAGTCCAGCCCAGTCAACACATAAAATTAAGCAGCAATAACCCACTAACCCACGTAAAATTAAGCATCACAGCTCCCTATTCCTCCTCCCTTTCATGCTGCTGCTAGACCTTGTACTGGGACTACCTGATCCTTCTCTCTCCAGAGTGAAGGTTAACTCTATTACCACCGCCTACATTTCCTGTGACCTCAAATTCCTCCAGTTCTGACCTCTATGTTGTATTAACCAGACATTTTCCCTCTCTAAGAAGTGGGTTGAACTTTTTTTCTCAACATACTACTTGATTGTGTTTTACATGCTCAGGTAGAATTTATAGCCCATTTCTGATTTGCTACAACAGAAGGCCCCTGGGCTCATATTCTGGCTTGACTGAGGCCAGAGACTGACCAGTCCCATTAATGTTAGGATTCAGTACAGCCTCTTCTCTCAGCTTCCCAAGTCTATTTCAGCAAAGCATTTGATCCTACTCTGTGGCCCTTAGAGAGATCATTTTACTGAGAGCCCCACTAAGTTTCTCTATGGTTTATTGGGTTTCTCTCCCTGTGAAGAGGAGGGTCTATAAATAATGTTTCTAAATGTTAGCAAGTGAAAAAAAATAAATAAATGTTAGCAAGTGAGAAATTCTTGTCCATTCTGGTTCTTTTTTTATCACCACCTGTTATAATTTCTCTTCCTCCAGCATGCACAGCACCATATCAATGGCCAATCATCCATTTCTGGCAATTTCCTCTCTCAACTGTTCATCTTACAACCATTTAGAAGACACTTCACATTAAAGAAATGTTCTTATTTTCTAATGAAAAGAGAGTACACTTCTGCCCATGTTTCATCCATGGAAGTTAAAGTTTCCATCTTATATGTGCCTGCAAACAGAAGATCAGATTTATTGGTGGGAAGAAATGCCACTTTGGAAACAGACAGATCTTGTTCTGGAAATTAAAAAAAAAAATTGGCATCTCTGGGCCTTGACTTCATGGAGATAACAATGCCAGTTTGAAAGGTTATTGTGCGGACCTATCAGAGACCATGAATTCACAATGGCTAACTTTGCATACTTCCCTAAGGGATAAATGGAGGCTTGGGATTATGGTATCACCTTTTTGAGACTTGCCATTAACTCTTGGGATGGGTTGTCCTCTCCCACCCACTAAGACTAAACTAAAACTACTAAAATGAAAAAGAACATTCCAGTTAAAGATCCTTCTTAGTATAAGATCATCTCCATCCTTTTGAGTCATCCCAGGGTTATCTATTGCCTGCAGTGTCATCAACCTTTGAACCTTCTGCTAGCCCTTCCTATCAGCCTATCATACACCCATTGCATTGTACACACCCAATCAGTACTAGTTGATTTGGAGAGTCTGTGTCTTTGCCCACCCTGAGGCATTGACCTCCCAGCCCATAATCATGCATTGCTAAATTTGCCTCTGTTTCTCATTTCAACCTTTCACCGTACCCCTCATACAGGCAGTTGGTGATCTTTGCAGGTCCCCAATGAGGACTGAATGTAATATTATTGCCCAGAAGAAGGCTTCACAAATGATAAAACATGGTACAAATGTCAGGAATTATCATCATCACCACAGTGATATCAGACTGGGGACTCGGTGCATGATCTTCCCCTTTCTCCCCTGTGGATTCTGTTCTTGGAGAGGGAGAGTTTCTTGCCCTTATCAGGCAATAATCTTGAGCATTCTTGCCTCCTATTACCAAGGTTGGTCCAGAATAGACTGTTATGTATATAAAATTTAGAGATGAGATTCTTCCTGTGACCTATTTCCATATACAAACTAGATCCTAAGATATAATGATTGTATTTCCATCTACATATCCCAACCCCACCTGCCTAGGGATAAGATCCCACCTTTCCTTTAAGTAGTTTATTTTAAGGGGTGTAGGTATAGGCATATTTCAGATACATCATCTGAGCCCCAATACCTCCTGTTGCATGGATAAAGAAAGAATTGTACTTATGCTTATTACATCAATGAAGAAACTGAGGCAACAGAGATGAGTCACTTTTCCAAGGCCATGGAGCCTGTGAGTTGCCAATCTGAGTCTTCTAATTCCCAAATGCAAAAATCTGTGCTCTCTACCACTGTGCTGCAGCTGTCCGCCTCTTGGAAACCTGCTCCCCATGCCCCACTCATCTGCTATTCTGGCAGGGTAAACACTTGAAGAAGGCCCTTTGCTCAGAGGGCATGTTGAGTAGAATATCAGGTCAGGGTTCATCTGCATTTCTGGCGACAGAAGGCTGCAGAGATAATAGGAGCCCCTTTGTGCTCAGTGGGGCTGGATGGGAGTGAGCGGATGTCTGAAGGAGATTACAAGCAGTTATGGATATTGCTTGTCATGCTACCATCAGCAGACGCCTTTTTCAATTGACTAGTTGCTTGTATTTCCAGAATAGGGAATGCCAGATGTATTTACAGCAATGAAAGAGAGTGCTGAAGGCCCTTGGAAAGACACCCAGCTGTTGAGTATCCATGGAGGCCAGGGTAGTTTAACCCTACATAGCCTTATAATCAGAATTCCTGCACAGCCAAGGACAAACAGACAAGGCAACATACATCTAATAAATAAATAGAGACTTGAAACTTCCTTCTAAATTACTTGCTTGAAATTCAAAATTCACTTTCCTTTTCCTGTGTAAACAATGCTACTAGAACTAACATTTATTGAGTCCTGCTATGTGCTAGATAGAAACAAGATGTTCCACCTGGTTTTTCATTAAAATCTTGCCTTATTACAGTCTCATAATATAAAACTGGTAGACACTGACTTGTTCACCAAATCAGTAACCCTTTCCTCTTAAGTACACAATCATTTCTCGGCCTTCTTCATATTAGTTATAGCCATGGGACAATGAACCTTAAGTGAATATCATTTGTACCATTTTTTAATCTGGTCTATAAAAATGCCTCCTATTCAATCCTTCATTCTCTTGCTCCTCCCTCATCTGCCTGCTTGATGTGGAGGATCTGGTGGAAGATTCTGAAGTGCTGGAGAATTACATCGACCAAATGAAAGGATCAGGGACCAGGAACATCTGCGTAGAAGCAAACTCCTCTACTGCCCTCCGCTGAATTGTGATGTAAGTGAGAAATGAAGTTTTATTGTGTTAAGCTGCTGAAACGGTGGATTTTGTGACTGGAAACCACCCATTCTAACTAATTAATTATTAGTAAATACCAATTGCCCCCGTTTTAAAAATTAGGGAATAGAGGCTCAGAGAAGTAGCATGACATGCCCAACATTACTAATCAAGTAAGCAGTACAGCCAAGACTCACATCCAAAGTCCGACTTCAAAGCCAATGACTTTTCCACTGATGTTCAGAGTACAACAAGGAGATCCAACTCTCTGGCTAAATAGTGAATTTTAAAGAAAGGACGATCAGCCGTAGCCCATTGGGTCAGGACCACGGACAGCAGTCCTGTCTACTTCAAAAAAACCCTGAATAAGATTCTGCAGGGTGAACTCTCACAAGCTGCATTTCTGAATAGCTTTGAAGTAGTTTATTTATAACAAACCCCCACCACCTGAAATGACTTTTGATAACTAGTGGCTACTCTGCTAAGGAATGTGTAGGTGGGGTGGGGTGAAGCTTGAGATGTGAAAAGTTTGAAGACAGAATCTAGGAAACAGCCACATTCTTGTGCAAAATAAAGTAGCAGTGAGAGGTTTGCAAGCTAAGTTAGCTAAGGGAGTGAGATACTCCCACTGAGTATATGGGTAGTCAGAAAGAAGAAATTCTCTGAGTAGAGGGTGGTAATGAGGAGACCAGGCTTGGCACAGAGATAGAACTAGAGAAATGTTAAAAGGAAATTTCAGTGGACATCCTCATCTACCCTGAAGATGTCTGGTAAATCCCACATCACTGACATGTGCAACTGGGCTTGTTTAGGAGGTTAAAGAAGAGCCTGAAAGGTACAGTGAGATCTGGGTTCCACATGTGAACATGTACAAATTAACATCAACTGGCTGGAGAGTTCTTTCACTATATGTGGTAGTGGATACCCTCTAGACTCCAGAGTTTTGATTCCTGTGTTGCCGTGTGGCCTCCCTAATTGCCTTATTACACTTGAAGGGAAGGCATGGCATCTGCTTTGTGTCCCTCCCTCCCTTGGTCTGGCACATTGATGGATACATGTTCACACACTCAAAAATACTAGAGAGTCAATTTATTTCTCTGGCTGTGTCCCACTCAGAGAAGAACTATAAATTTACCTCTGCCTACAGCAATCAAGTTTGCCAAAGTTTCCAGGTGACTGGCAAGTTTAGATGTTCTTTCCTTTTGTCACTATACATGTACTTCAACTAATCAAATGATGAATTTGAACTTCAAGTTTAGGAGAAAATGGTCTTCATGTTTTTAATATCATTATAGGAGTACACAAAACTGATTTGCTTGTCCTAATCCAGGTGCAAGCTCCCATCCTACTAACAGTATTACCCAGCAAGGGCTGAGTGGAATGTCCAGGGGTAGCATGGGATAAGGTCTTAAATTCCAATGAGAATCCTTAGAGAGAAAGTGACCAAGTAGTTTCCATGTCCTCAGAAACATCTTCTTTTACTTAGATCTAGAAACTGTGGTCCAAAACTCTTGGGTGTGAGATGGTGGTGATGGGATGCATGCTCAGAGTTAGCTTTGGAACTCAATTACTGTCCCACAGAAAATCCCCTCATTCATCACTAAGGGTAGTTTAAAATACACTGACTACTTTATTGGTAAAATACATTTTTCTGACTGGCCTAAGATAATTAGTATTACTCACCTCATGTAAAGCACTTAGTATCATACCTGTCACAAAGTGCTCAATAGATGGTATCATTTAGTTTTATTATTATATAACTATTCTGCAGGCCCCCGGAGCATTTCTACATCTTCTCTTTGTTCACTGTCTCTTCCTACATACATTTCTTCCTCCTAAATCCATTGTCACATAGTGTTTATGTAAGTGGTGGCATCCTCATGCCCCTCCAAGCATTTTGCTTTAAAATTTATCCAAGTTTTCTGAGAGTTTTTTGCTACAACAGTAGAAGAGAAGTGGGAATTAACAACAACAACAGAAAAAAAAAAAAAAACAGAAGGATGTCACTAAACAAGTTTAAGGGTCTGCCATAACTGGTTTCACTGGCTGAAATATGAGTAGAGCTAAGCCTGGAACATTTTTTAGCTCTATGCTGTTCCTTCATTGATTTATGTTGTGTCTCCTTTTCTTGGTTCTTGAAAGTATAGTATCTGCTCCCAATATTCTCTGAATTTGCCTTTCTTAGGACATATCTTATGTTATGCTGAAACTGCCTATTTATGTAGATTATAAAATTGTTTACCTTTGTATTCTCAACAACTTACAGGATGCCAGCCATATTGTTTGGGCTGAATGAATAAATAATTTAACAAACAAAAGAACTGAACTTTCTGGGTTGCAGTTTTTTACCTCGATTTTTCAACAACCCCTATACTGCATCCATAAACCCTTTTCAATATGTCTGCAATTCTGCTCAGTTAAAGGATAGTGTATATTTTCCTTTCTCTTGATTTTGAATTTACCTATGTGAGTTTTTTTGAGCATTTAATAAAGCAGAAATGACAGTGGTCTAATCCTAACCCTAAGCCAGTGGTAGCAAACCTATGGCACACATTATTGGGTTTTTAACATGAAAGAAATTAATCTAGAGGTTTTTTGGCTTTGGGTTTGTTTTTTTTAACTAAAACCTCATTATTCAGGTTTAATTGCAGTGTGGCCACTTTGCAACAAATGAAGTTTGGGTTGTGCTTTGGCACTCAGTCTCTAAAAGATTTGCCATCACTGCCCTAGGCCGTAAGGGGCTTTGCACATGGACAGTTTATGGGGCCAATGTGAAGAGGAGAACCATGTGGAGCATGGTTCCAACTGTACCACTTGAAGCAGCCCCACACTGGCTGCTCACAGTACTTAAGTAAGGTGCGAAACCTGACAGTCTGGCCTACTACAGATGACCTCTCAGCTGACCTGCAGAGTCATGAGTGATAATGAATGAATGTTGGTTTAAGTCACTGAATCTCAGGGTTGATTTGTTACACAGCATTATTTTAACAATTGCTAGCCAATATACAGAGAAAAGCACAATGGATTTTTTTTTTTAAATCAGAAGACCATGGCTTATATGACTCAGCATCTCACACTAAGACTTAATTCCACCTCTAAAGTTTAGGTAGTAATTCCTGGCCAACATAGTTCACAAAGGTCATGACTAGTCTCTAATGAGCAAAAGATATAAAAGAACAGAAGTGAATTTACACAGAGAAAAGGGCTTCTATTATTGAGGCTGATATTCCTAAGTCTCTCTAACACTCTATTATACCAGTCTCTACTCACGGATCTCTGTATGTGTAATTGTAACAAGATGCTACATAGCTAAGAATAGGTACTTGGGTCCACAAAAATATTGATAAAATCAATTTATTTCCAAGAAGAAATTTGAAACTGTCTTTTTCATATTTGACTGGGAAATTGAACTGAAGTTAAGTTAGATGTTTGAAATAGGACCCCTCCTACACACTTCAACCCAGTGCTTGCTTGATGTTCTTGACAACATCCTTGTCCAGAGTTTTCAGCACCAATTTAACCTTCCAGTCAAAATAAATTCAACTGTAAAGCATCCTGTATTGATTTTGGACAGCTCTCGCTGTAAGAAAGTTCCTCCTTATCATCTCCAACCCCCAGGCTGGGTCAATTTCCCTCACTGTCATCTTATGACACTTTATACACTTTCTTCAAAACATATGTTATATATCACAATTCAAAAGTTATTTGTTGAATAAAGTATTTAATATCTGTGTTCCACACTGTACTGTAAAACTAATATGGGCAGAGATTGCATAATTTTTGTTCACTGCTATAACCTTAGTACCTCTATCAGCAAATTAATAGGCATTCAACAAATGTGTATTGTCTACATGATTGAAGAGATCATTTTTAATTGTATTTAACAATTTCACATAGCACTTACTTAGATTAACTATCTTAATATGAATGAATAAATGAATGAATGATGAACCAATGAACACAAGATGGTATTTGTCTTCCTGAACCTTCTCCCTTCCAAGCAGTACTAATTCCATCTCTTGGAGGTCCCACAGAACAAATCTACTATAGTACAGTCCCACAGAACAAGTATAGTATAGTTCAGCCCCACAGAAGTGTAGTATAACCCCACAAAACAAGCCTAGTGTAATATATGTGCACATCTCATAGGATAAAGAGCTGACTCCTGGGAGATTTCTGATTAGAGGAGATAGAGGGTTGAGAGTGAAGAATTTATAATTCATATAACCATTATTTATTGAGCATTTTAATATTCTAGGTACCTTTATGGGTACTGGTATTATAGTAGTAAATATAAAAGATATCCAAAATTCCTTCCCTCATGGAGATTATGCTCTCATGAGATGAAAGAGACAATAAAGAAGTAAACACAATTTATCAGATGGTGGCAAATTCAATGGAGAAAAATAAGGTAGGAAATAAAATAAGAAACCTTGAAGAAAGGTTACAATTTTAAACAAGGGGGTCAAGATAGAACTTTATGATATTTTCACATAGATCTGAAGTTGGTGAGGCATGAATCATGAAGATATTTATTTGGGAGGAGATTGTTAGGGGTAAAAAACAACAAGAAGATAGCAAAAATGCTCCAGACAGGAAAAAAAAAATGCAAAGATCCTGAGTTGGGAACATGCCTGGAAGGACATGGAAAATGGGTGGGACCAGTGTAACTAAGTCAGAGAGAGGAATAAGAGATAAACTCAGAGCTGGACGTGGTGATGTACACATTTAATTCCAGCATTCGGGAGGCTGAGGTAGAAGGAGCGTTGTGAGTTCAAGGCCAGCTTGGGCTACAACATGAACACAAGGCCGACCTGAGCTACATAGTGCGACCCTGCCTCAAAAAAATTAGGCCTGGGAGTTTGGCTCAGTGGCTTAAGCGCCTGCTGGGCAGGTGTGAGGTTGTAAGTTTGATCCTTTGTACCCAAAAAAAAAAAAAAAAAAAAGTCTTGCCTATATCCTTTTAATGTGTTTTCCCTAGAACTCTGTCTTCAGTCTAAGAATGGAAATTAAAGTTATTACAGCATGTATAAGAACGGCCGGCTCAGACTGACACAAGAGACCACATCTTGAGCTATTCCATTTATATGAAAAGTCCAGAAAAGGCAAATCCATTGAGACAGAAGGTAGATTAGGCAAAAGTTTTCCAGGGCCTGGGGGAGATAGGAATGGAGAATGACTGCTAATGGATGTAGTATTTCTTCTTGAAGTGATGAAAAACTTTTGAAATAATGATATTTGGGGTAGTCATGCAACTTTGTCACTTTACAAAAAACCTTGGCATTGTACACTTTAAATGGGTGCATTTTATAGTTTTTTTTTAACTATTTCTCAATTTAGAAAAAAAAAGAATCAAAATTGATGCACTTTGCCAGAAGACTCCTGAGGAGATGTGATGAATAAATGTCATATGCTATCTTGGAAGGGATCCTGGAAACAAAATGGACATTGGACAAAAACTAAGGCTTGAGTGAAGTATGAATTTAAATTAATAATAATTAGACAACATTGTTTTATTATTCAAGACTACGATATCATAATAACGTAAAAGGTTAATAACAGGGGAAACTGGATGTGAGTTATCTTGGAACATAGCACTACCTTCACAATTTTCTGTAAAACTAAAGCTATTTTAAAATAAAAACATTATTTAAGAGACAGAGACAGAGTGGCCATTCAGACCTGAGGAATGGAAGAAAGAGCTTCATGTTCTGCTAGCCAGCAAGCATGGATGGGGTGCTCCACCCATCTCAGGCTGAGCCCCCACCCACTCTACCACTAGACTCAGGTGGCCTGGACCAGTCCTCCCTAATCTATTCTTAGAGTTGTTTCTTTTCCTGTCTGCCCTGGGCAGTAAACTGATTGTTTAAAATAATCATAATAATAAGGTAAGAAAAGCTTGATCCAAAAATATTTTTTTCTAAATGACTTTAACTAATGTCCTCTGGGCTTCTGGGTGGGTAATCTGGCCCCTTTCTGTGTACAGGCAAATATGATTACAGCAGGGCCTGTATTGGCTGGTCTCTGAGCTCCCAGCCCTTAAGGCCACTGCCTGCCCTAACCACATTAGCAGCACAAGAGCCATCCATCAGACTAATCGGGGCCTGGGCCTGGGCCTGGGCCTGGACTTGCTGTAAGCAACTGGGCTCTACCATCAGGAGAATTCTGACTCCTGCTTCTCACAATCCCAACTTCAAGGATGTGGCTGTGGATCTGATCGGCCTCATCTGCCCCTTTCTCGGGCCAGCCTCAGCTAACCCACTGCATCTTCAGAGCTGCTTGGTCGGGACAGGAATGGGGCCTTTTGGTTCCTGTGAACAGACCAAATCCGGCTCGGGTGAGACGCCATGCTTCTAACTGCCATCTGCCTCCCACTTCCAGTTCAGCAGGTGCCCTCCCTTCTGCCCCCACCATCCACTCTCCCAGTCTCCCTGGCTCAAGCCTGTCAAAAATAGAACTCATTGGCAGCAGGAGCAGGAGAGTATCAGGGGCAGGGGGTCTTGTTTACCTAACACAGTGCTAGTTGCTACAAAGGTCAGGGCCCATCTGCCAGGCAGCAGGTGCCAGGAAACCAGCTGCTTTCATGGCACAGGCACCAAATATTACTGACAGGCAGGTGGACAGACCAAGAAACCACCCCCTGGTGCTCTGGCCTGCTGCAGACACATGGACATGCACAGACAAACATTCTAGGTCCAGCACTGACCAGGTTGCCCACGTGGAACACATTTGCTGCCGTGGCTCGTGACAAATGTTGAGTCTCATGGTGGCTTCGGCCTGTCATTTTCCCATGAGTCACCCACCATCACTGCTCCCCGGGCAAGCTCAGAGAAGCTGTTTTAATTTCAGACTAAATTCAAGGTAATTAAGAAGCCTAACTGGCTATCTTTTGGGGAAAAATACCCAATGACACTGCAGCTCATTTTAAATCTGAACAGAAACAATTTGAGAGCACCTTGGCTTTGAGGATTCTCCTTAGACAATGGGGAGTTAATGTCTCCAGATCAGTAGTACATCCTGTCTCCCTATTCCATCACCTTTCCCTCTGCTGGTCCCCTTCAGGCCCTGTGGGAGATCTACTCAGATAGTGATGCTAGACACTATCTGAAACACAGTGTGTGGGCCCCAGAGTATCCTGAAGGTACGTAACCATGTGAAAGCCAAGCACAGAAGCCCTTAGAGCCTCCATCAGGAAAAGTGTGACTCTAAGAGGAAACTGAGTTCGGAGTACCTAGGTATACCTTGCCAACACATCTCACCTAACAGCACCTATTTCCCAGGACTTCACCTGTGGGCTCAGGAAAGGTGAGTGATGGTCTACAGGTAGGAAGGCAAAGTTTAAGAACAGATAGTCCAGGAAGACAGTTCCTGTGTTGATAACCAAGTTAGGCTCCACACAGATGGCCAGGGATAGAAGTAGAACTATGCTAAAGGGATAGAAGTAGAACAAGGGCTCACAGGATGTTCTAGAGCTACAGAGCCCCATACATGTCCTGAAACACCAGCCAACTCCGGAGAGGGAACTAGAGGCCCACAGCTGTGTGACTTTCAATAAGCTACTTTCCTCCCTGAGCCTGTTGTGAAAGTGTGAGCTGTCAGACTAGACCATTTTCAGCCTCCACCGTGCATTACAATCACTTGAAAAGCTTTTAAAAGTATACTTGCCCAAGCAAGCCCAGAGAGCCCTGAGTTAACTGATTATAAGTGAGGCCACCAGTATTTTTTTTAAACTCACTAGGTGATTCTGAAATTCAGCTAGGTCTAAAAATCACTAGCTCATTGGCTTGAGAACTGTCTAGCTTATTTCAGAACAACCTGGAGGTCTTATAAAAACAGACTGCTAGACTCTGCTTTTATATTTTCTAATTCAGTAGGGGGAAGCAGGGAAGAGGTCTAAGAATTTGCATTTGTAACTAGTTCCCAGGTGATACTAATGCTGTTGCTGGCTGGGGCTCATACTCTGAGAACCACTGTCACTCTAAATATGGTCCCCAAGTAGGTAGCAGCGGCATTGGGAAGCTTACTGGAAGTGAAAATTAAGGTTCCTAACTAGTGACTTGAAGATACATTCTTTTATGATAATGAAAAGGATGATGATGGGGATGATGATGGTGACAGGAAAGCAACTCACTGAGGCAAAGGAGTGGGAGGTCTGGGAGAGGAGATGCCAGCCAGAGCGCCACTGCATGTGTGTGTGGTGGAGCTGAGAGTGGAGGAGGCTGTCAAGTTCTAGCATAGTTGCCCCTCCCAGAAATGCTTTTCCACACTATGGTGAAAGTTTTTATAAGAGCACCCTAGGCCCATTTTTGTATAAATTACTGGTTAAACCATCATCTCCCCACCCTCATCCTCTACACAGTCCATCATCACACTTTCATCACTTCACCTGTATTACAAATGGAACAGAATATATGATTTGAATGACTCCCTTGAGCCCCTAGGGCAAAAGTTTTATTTCCTTTTTATCCAGAATCTGGGCTGCATTCCGCAGGTGGAGAGAACCCAATTAGCATGGGCAGGCTTCAGGCTTAGCATGCCATGGCAACCTTGGCCCCTGTGCACTCTAGGTTTGGGTGTGACTTTTTTGGCCTTCTAGCTAATTTCTAACTAGGCATTGTCTTAAGCTCTGATCTGTATAGAACATTCGGAAAAAACGAGGTAACACAGGCCAGCTGGGAGGCAAGAACCCTAGTGCTGTCCTGAGTGTAATTTCGACTTCCTATGAATTAGTGCTGCTACTGAAACTCTCTCTGGGTCTTAATTTTTGTCTTCCACAAAACAAGTAAAGAAATTTTACTGTATTCCCTCCAAAGGAATTGCAAACTGTTATACATTACCCTTTATTTGAAATTTTTCCCTCCAGTCACTATTGAGATTCCTATATTTGAAGAAAGACCAATAAGTATAGAGTAGACATCATCAGTCTCACTCTGCAGCATGCCCTAAGTCCTAGTCCCGGCAACTTCTCTGTGTGGACCAAGGTTTGGACAAGTGACTGATCATGACATAACATAAATTCAACAATCTACTGAGGGCTGGTTCCAAAAGTGGTTTCATTACTTACACAATTACTCACCTCTTATACTGGGACCCATTTGAAACACCTGCTGTACATGGCTTTAAATAGCCTCACTGGTGGTAAAACTTCAACCCGGGAGGGTGGATTTGATGATTGGAAGCAGCCCAAAGGTATCCAAAGCCAAGAATGGTGAATAGAGTGAGAGATTAAAGCTAAGAAACCCCATTTTTGTCTAAAACAAGGTGTAACTGTAATTAAATCGATCTGAGGTTTGTCTGGATGGTCTCTAATGTCTCCTCTAGCTCCTGCACACTATGATTTTCTTGTATAAATAGGAAATGAATTCTGAAGGCAAAGGAAAAACATTCCACAGGTGTTTTGAATGAAGAAACTTCAAAGAAATCTGTATAAAATTACTTCTTCCACGGGGACTACTTTAAAGGGCAGTTCTTTAGATACATACCTTATTTCATGGATTTAGAGAATGTTTTCACATTTCACCTCTGAAATCAAGACATAGACAACAATGGGTAGAGGACTGCAATTCGATGAACAACATTTTTTCTTATCATTGGTACATAAAGCAATGGTTCATTTTTTAAATCAATGGCATCTTATATTTGATGAAATGCTGTAAATCCCAAGTTGTTTTAATTTTGTCTTTCAACACAAATTGTTTTAGAATTCAGTTTCTTATACTTTTTTGATCCTCTTAGGTTACTCTTGAGTCTCAGCTTTCGATGCACACCCCAGAATCTCTGGAGGTAGGATTCAGACATCAATAGTCTTTATAGTTCTCCAGACAGACCTACACATCTTAAAATGATTACACATTTGTTGTAACCGCATAAGAATCCAGACTTCTGTGGAAACCAATATCATGGCCAATAAATCTGAGATATGGGAGAAGTTGAGTAATAGTGTTAGGCTCCTGGATTGAGTTATGACTAAAGTCTTCTTTCTCAGAATTTAGAGATCTCTAAACATACCCAACAACATCTTTGTTATTATTTAAACTGGTTCAACTTAAATTTTCTGTTGCTTTCAACACGCATAGAATATGGTACCAGCTGGGGTGTCTTGCGTTCAATTGACTGAGTAAAAGAGGTAAAGAAGAAAGTGATAAATGTTCCACCACTGTGAGCCAGGCAGTTGGTATTCCTTGTTCTGAGACAGCAAACCAGCTGGTTAAACTATGGCCTTTTTATCTTAAGACTCACAGTATATATTTTCCAAGGTATCAGCATCCCAGAGTTTGTTAGCAAAAATTTAAGAGGTCACAAGGTGAAAGCTACTTCTTCTAGCAACTTTAAAAGCAGCCCACCTAAAAAGAGCCAGAGAAGAAAATATGGATTCTTTAAGTCCTTTTAGCTTATACTCTGCAATATAAATTCCCTAGAGGCCCAGTAATTAATAATTAGACTTGCAGAGTTGGAAAAACCATGTCCTCTACCTCAAGCTCAATTTCCTGCAAGTGGAGGGAAGGAGGAAGTTAGAAACTCAGCAAAAGACAGATAAATACTCAGGAGATACCTAATCCCCCAGGTATTTCTCAAGTATACCTGTTAAGTATTATTTGCCTAAGACAGGAATGTCTCACTTCACTGACTAAAATGTAGCCATAAGCAAGAAGTCTTAAATATGTATCTTCATCCCAATCATAAGTTTTCAAGTGCCTCAAAGTAGAGCCCACTGAGGACCAGGGGAAGAGTTACGCATTGAGGCCAAGAATGATTGGAAACAGAAGGGTCCAGATCCTGTTCTAGCCCAAAAGGCAAATTCATTAACTCTGTTCAATAGTTAGTGGCCTGAAGCAAATAGACACATGGGCTATAAGACCCACTAAGATTGAGTTTGGTTACCTCCTAACTATAGTGGCCTCTCCAAAATCTGCATTTACTTTTCCTATCATTTCTTAGAATAAAATATGTATTGCAGGCATTGAGGAAACAATTGGAATATGATGAATAAATCAGTGAATGAAACAAACCCCAAATACTTCAATGAAATACAGAGAATAGAGCTGAAAGTAGAGAAAAGGCATCGACAGATCTTCAGTCTTAGGTTGGAAAATAATGACCTCAGAGGAGAAATTTTTGCCTTACTCCCTTAAACCTGAGTTGCTTCTCCAATACTCTTAAAGGTCTTTCTGGATCTTACTTACACTGAAACCAAAATAGATTTCTATTCCCTCAGAATCTTTAATGCGTTGGGTGGTGAACCACATGGATAGATCCAAAATCATTCTTTATGAGTGGTAGAGGAAATACAGACGCATGCACCTAGTTCATATGGAAACCCAAAGAAGCCAGAATAGCCCATCCATTCTTTAAAAAGAAGGACAAAGTTGAAGGATCTACATGCACCAATTTCAAAACTTACTACATGGCTACAGTAATCAAGACAGTGTGGCACAGGTGGACATACAGAAGGATATATAGAACTATGGACTAGAACTGAAGTCCAGAGAAAAGCCTCAACATCATGGCCAATTTTAACAAAGATGCCAAGACAATTCAATGAGGAAAAGAATAGTCTCTTCAACAAATGGTACTAAAACAACTGGACATCCGTACATATAATGATGACTCTCTGCATTTAACATACATCATACATGAAAATTAGCTCCAATTCAATCATCAGTCTATATGCAAGAACTAAAGCTCTTAAGAGAAAACACAGGAGTAAGCCTTTATGACTTAGAGTAAGACAATGGTTTCTTAGACATGATACCAAAAGTATAAATTTTAAAAGTTGATAGATTGGACTCAATCAAAACTTAAAACTTTTTGTCTTCAAGAGGCCTGCCAGGTCGGAAAGCAAAAATAAATCAGATCTCATGTTACCGTTACTCTCAAAGCTCAAACTCTTGCTTTACTGTGTATTTTATTTTTCCTTTCAATGATGTATTCCACCTTTCTTGTTTTTTCTTAATGTTCAATTTTTTCTTATACATGGAAATTTTGTCTCATGCATGATTTTGTGACATGCTTTTCTTTGGTTTACTTAATTCTTTTATTGGTGTTTTTTTTTTTTTTTTTTTTTTTTTTTTGCGGCACCTGGGGTCGAACTCACAGCCTCACACCTACCAGACAGGTGCTTAAGCCACTGAGCCAAACTCCCAGCCCTAGTTATTTGAGGCAGGGTTGCACTGATCTTCACCTATCTTTGTTGATTTTTTTTTTTTTCGGCACTGGGGATTGAACTCACAACCTTGCACCTGTCAGACAGGCATTTAAGCCACTGACCCAAACTCCCGGCCCTAGTTTTTTGAGGCAGGGTCACACTATGTAGCTTAGGCCGTCCTTGTGCTCGCGTTGTAGCCCAATCTGGCCTCGAACTCACAACGCTTGTCCTACCTCAGCCTCCCGAGTGCTGGGATTAAAGGCGTGCGCCACCATGCCCGGCTTATTGGTCTCTTTCTTGATTGTTTGCTTGACTGTTTCATATCTGCATTTCTAAAACCATTATCAAATAATCTTATCAGTAAAATATGATCATCCTTTAAAAAAAGACACCAAGAAAATGAAAGAATAAATCCATAAGCCAAGAAGCATATGTACATATATTTAGAAAACCTACTTCTGCTGAAGGACTTCTGTCCACATATAGCAAACAGAATATAACCAGAAAACATTGTCTATGTCCTAATTCCCAGATCCTGTGTGATGTTATCTTCCATAGCAAAAGAAACTTTACAGATGTAACTAAAGTTAAGGAAGGACTCTAAGATGGGGAGATTGTCTTAGGTTACCCAGGCAGGCCCACTGTAATTGCACATATCCTTAAATTGGAGAACTTTTCCACATAGCGGTCAGAAAAAGATGTGACAGTGGAAGAAACATATTTTTTAAAAGTGCTACATTGCTGTCCTTGAAGATGGAGGAAGGTGCTACAAACCAAGGAGTGCAGATGACTTCTAGAAGCACGAAAAGGCAAAAAAATATATTATCCCTTGCAGCCTGCCAACATTTCAATTTTAACTCAGTGAGACCTGTGTTGAACTTCTAACCTTCAGAACAATAAAACTGTTGGTTTAAGTCACTATGTTTTGATGATTGTTACAACAGAAATATAAAACTAACACACAGAATATATAGAATATTCTTACAACTCAGTGAAACCCCAATATAAAAATGGGCAAAAATTTTGAATAGCTATTTCATTGAAGGCACACAAATAGCCAAAAAGCACAAGGAATGATGATCAATATCCTTAGCCTTTAGAGAAGGAAAACCAAAACCACAATGAGATATCATCTTGCATTCCCTAGGATGATCATAATCAAATGACATACAAAGCTGGGAGTGTAGCTCAGTGACTGACTTGCCCAGTATGCATGAGGTTCTGGGTTCAATCCCCAGTACCACATTATATAAAAATAGAAAAGAAATACACTGACAAGTTTTGATGAGGATCTGAAGAAACTGGAGAGCTCTTACATTTCTACTGGGAATCAAAATAGTGCAGCCAGTTTGGAAAATAGCTTGCCACTTTCTTAAAATGTTAAATAGAGGATGTAATAAATATGAGTAGATAAATACGCGACCCAGCAATTCCACTCCTAGGTATCAACCTATGAGAAATGAAAACATGTGTCTATACAAAGACCTCTATGTGAATATTTACAGCAATGTTTTTATTAGCCAGTGAGTAGAAATAACCTTTTCTGGCTTATCAGTTAGTGAATGGATAAACAAAATTTAAAAAGCAATGTATAAATAAGAAACAAAGCACAAATACATGCTATAACATGGATAATCCTCAAAGATGTGTTAATGAAAGAAGTCAGTTAAAAAAACACTGCATAGCATAAGAGTCCATTTAAATAAAATGTCTGGAATTGGCAAATCTATACCAACAGGGATGGGGCTTGGTTAAGAGTATAGTATTTCTTAATATAACAAAAGTGTTTTGCAGTTAGATTGTGATGATAGTTGTACAACTCCATAAACTATGCTAAAAAATATTATGTTATGTAAATCATACCTCACTAAAACCAAGGAAAGAGAAAAGGACACGCAGAGTTGTTCAATCTGCACCTTCAAGGCTTCCAGGAGGCAAGGTGTAAATCTTCACCCTCAGGATCCCATGCTCTGAGAATGCACATTTATATAGAACTAACTTGGTTCCTTCTTGCACTGATTAAATACAGAACTTTATTTTATTTCAGTAGCCTAGAGCATGGGACAGACTCAGTCAGGGCTTCCCAGAGAAGAAAGGAGGGTCTTTTGGGGAAAGCCTCATAAGACAGATGAAGTTGGGAGTGAATTTGGCAAAAGGAAACAGTAACACTGTATGATCCACAATTTCCAACCCCCAAATAGGTCACATATATAACATACTCAGAAGGCAGTGGGACAAATTATATGAAACCAGGACCAGCCAGATGAGTACAGCCATATTAACCTCTGCCTTCATTCTACCCAGTATGGGTTCAAAGAAGAAAATCTAGGCCTGTGACTGCCTGGTTCTAAAGGGTTCAGCACCCTGGCCAGGGTGTGTGTGGCAGGCACTGCTTAATAAATAGCATCATTTAAGCAGGTAGGGAACTCATGTGGAAGTCAGCCCATCCTCCAAGCCAGAGCCCTGGCTGCCTGCAACCTGAGTGCGTGAAACTCATCCCCATTCATCTAGCTTCACACCTGAGAGAGAGAAGGTGCGGTAACAAGCATGTTGATATATATGCATCTACAATCTGGTTATGAGGTTATCAAGCAAAAAAGAGGCCCTGGGGGAATGCATATGCTTTTTTCATAGAGGAAGCTGTGAGCAAATGGCTGGGATTTATCTTGAAGGAGATAATAGAAATACTTTTTTTAAATGTGGAAAAAACAATATTTCCCCCCGGAGCATTAAAGCCTTTGCAGGTTTAATCATGTTTCTCATTAATGGGCCTCCTGGCCAGATTCATCTCAGGTCCGCGAGACAAGAAGGGAAGTAGATCTGCCTGGTCAGTGGTTTTAATACAAGCCAAGTAGAAAAAGAGGGCTGGGGAACATCTGCCATCCCAAACTGGGCCTCTGTTTCTTCCCAAGCTCAAAACTTCTTGGAGAATGGCCCAAGGGGACATCCTGCTTGGGATCTCAAGGAAACTGCAAGCTTCTGAAAGAAGTTACTGCTTCTAAGTCTGTCTCCTGGGATCTCTCTAAGCTGTCCCTGGGTTGGTGAGGAACCTCAGCCTCTCTGCCTCCATAAATGTAACTAGTGTATTTACGTCACTGATCTGGGGTTTTTTTGTTGTTGCTGCTGCTGGGGGTATTTTTTGTTTTGTTTTGTTTTGTTTGTTTTTTTGGTACCAGGGATTGAACTCACAACTTCACGCCTGCCAGGCAGGTACTTACACCACTGAGCTAAATCCCCGGCCCTATTTTTTTAAGACAGGTTACCACTGTGCACTTCAGGCCAGCCTTGAACTCACTTTGTAGCCCAGGCTGGTCTTGAACTCACAATGATCCTCCTGCATCAGACTCTGGAGTGCTGGGATTAAAAGCATGCGCCACCATGCCTGGTTTACATCACTGATTTGTTTATGTAAGAACTGGCTTTGTGAGACATATAGTTAATGAGATAAAGTATACAGAAGCCTTGGTGAACAAAGATGTACTAGAGGGGAAGGGGCAGGTAGCAGAGAGAAGCACTTATTAAAAACATTGAAGTGCCAAGCACATTCTTTAGGTTATTTCTAAATTCTTTTCTTAAAAAAACAAAACAAAACAAAAAAACCTCATGGAATATGCATTTTTCTCCACTTTCACATGGAGAAACCAAGGCTTGAGAAATGCATAGCATGCCCCACCCAGGCTGCAAATGGCAATGCAGCACATGAACCCAGGTTCCTCTGACTCTAAACCCACACACAGCTGGTCAAGAATGCTTTTATAGTGAAAGATCCCCTGGGCCAGGGCTTGGGCTGAACTTATTTTGTGTAGCTGCAGGTAAACCACAGAGCTCTCTGGTACACAAGAATACACCCTCCTTAGGTTTGTACCCTCACAGCAATCCTGGTGTCTACCATGGTGTCATTTAGAAATCCCATTAACTTCCTCCCGGCCTGATCTAGTGCTCCCAAATGCCCCTTTTCCCTGGAAAGGAGGGGGTCCTGTCCTTGTCTTAGCCATCACTTCATTTTGTAAGCATTTTCTGTCCTGCCTCAGATCTTAACATCTCTGAGACTTGATCTCTAAATTAGAAAATGGACCATTTTGATGGTTTTGAACTTATTTTACTATGACTCAGAGTAAGAAAAATATTTTCTCTTATAACTTATTTTGCATGTAAATATGTTTTCCACAAACAATACTTATTTGCACTATATTAGATGCACCCTATTAGTTTTCTATTTCATTCTTCTGTTTGTTGGTTTTAACACTGGTTACAGCTCATTAATTGATTTCACAACCCTAATAGGTCATGACCCACAGTTTGAAAGCCCCTTCTAGATGCTCTCTAATGACCATTCCAGCTGTGACACTTGATGGATCTTTACTCAGTCTTTCCCTGCTCTAGAGGGGCCCCTTAGAGCTGATGAGCTCCTACTGTGCTTGCTCTCCTCCTCTTAAGTTTCCTTCTGGCAGCCTGTCCCACCACATAGCTTCATTAATTCCCTGAAGCCGTCCAGTTCGGGCCAGGTCACACCCCTTGCTGGAGCAAGAACTTCAGCCTACGTAATCTGGCTACAAGTCCAGAGCTTTCCATGCTGCCATCTGCAATCTTCTCCTGCAGCAGTGTTCAGTGGTTCAGGCAGCCCCCAGGCCTCTGGAAAGAATGCCTACTCTTCACTTGATGTAGGCCATCCAGCTCCCCAGAAGAGTTTGGCTTGGCTACCTGTTCTTCTGCATCCAGCACTCTTTGCTTTTGCTGGCTTATAGCACTCCCCCTAAGCCTGTCTTTCATGTTCGTTCATGTACAGCAGGGTCAGGAGTGTGTTTGGAGATGAAGAACAGGTAAAAATCAGTCAATTTTGATCTGTCTTATCCATGCGCAGCCTTCGGAATCCTTATTCCCATAGAAGCAGACATTCTACCATGTGCGAATTTTAATTGGACAAACCAAATGTGTGTCATTAAAACTGTGTCTCTCTTCCAGTCTCAAGAGGGGACTTTTGACTCTTCTTATCAGAAAATCTCCCTGAATCTGTGACATGGTAACCAGGAGTCTCATAGATGTGTGAGTTAAGGATGCTGGAAGGGTAGAGAGGGCTTGTGGCCTCCTTAGCTGTGAATATATAAGAATTTGTCTTGAGTAGTGTGACTTGAAACTTAGGGTGGCAGAAAGCAGCCTCTCATCCCAGAGGAACATCTGTAAGCAAAATTTTGGCTAGAGATTTCTAATAGCTATTAATTTCTGTGCTGAATTTAGGTAGAGAGGAAAGATGGGAAATGATAGCTAGATGGCAGCTGATGGATATTAAATAATAGATAGTAGCTGTTAGATGGTAGGTAACTATAGATAGTAGAGAATAAAAAGGAGCTCACAGATTGTAGCACATGGCTGATAATAGATAGCTGATAGTAGATCACAGATAACAAATGAAAGATACTGGATAATGGTTGAAGATAATAGAAGCTGATAGTAGATAATAGTAGGTAGTTGATAAGAGTAGCTAATAATGGATAATAAGAGCTAGATGATAATAGTAGCTAATGGTAGCTAATAGTCAGTAAGTGATAATAGTTGCTAATAGAGGGCAGTGCTAATAGCAGGTAATGGTGGCTGGCTATAGATCAGAGCTGAGAGCTCATAGATAGTGGCCTGAAAGACCACTAAATACAGAACATGTCCTAATCCCAACTATTATTCTAACTACAGCTTTAGGACACACTTTGGAATCCTTTTATAAGCCTGCCCTGAAATCTCTGGAACCCATGGCAGAGGGAGCAGGAGACACACAGCCCCCAACTCACAAAGCCTTGTTTTCAGTTAACTCCCTTTGTTAGCTAGCTGCAGGATGTTAGAGCCACCACATAACCTAGGATTCCTTATCTCTGTGAGAGGGCACACCCTGAACCCCTGCTCAATCCACAGTGGAGGGTGAAAAGAGGATCTATGATAGGAGTAAGCACACTTTTCCATTTCAAAGTGTGATATAACAATCAGGGCAGGAAAACAAGCAAAGGCCTTGCCATGGGAGAGAGACCCTTTGTGCTAGGTGGTAGACAGAGAAGATGACTATGTTTTCTGTCCTCAAGACCAGAAGGTTTACCCAGGGTCTTGGACTGCATGTGACTGATGGGCTTGCCCAGCTGCTGAGGCACCGAATCACCCTTTCTTGGTCTTCCACGTGCTCTTAATCTGAGTGCCTTATTCTTGTCCAACAGCTACTGCTGTTTGCTGATAGCTTCTTCATTGTAGTCCGAGTAAAACCTCCTCAGAACCTACAGGGTTCTTTCTGATCTGCTTCTTTCCTGACTCTCTGACTGATCCTATACCTTCCCATCATTCTCACTGCTTCAGGGACTTTTGCTTGTTCCCAAATACACCAGACTCATTCCCAGCACTAGGCCCTTGCACTTGATGTCTCCTCTTCCTAGGTCCCCCCACATCCATATCCCTGAGCTGGGTGCCTGATCAGCTCCTTCTCACCACTAATGTCTCCCCTGAGAAGCCTGGCTCTCCTCCCTGCAAACTCTCCATCACAACACCATTTGATTTCCTTGTAGCATTTAACTCCTCCTCAAGTCATCTTCTCTATCTAGTTCAGTTGTGCAGTGTCTCTCTACCCTTCTTAAATGTGATTTACATGAAGTCAGGGTCCCTGCTGGTTTCCCCAGCACCTGTAAGAGCTCCTGGCACTCACTGGCACCTCAGTGAAAATTTGTTGAATGAATCGGTGAATGGAAAAACATGTGTCCCATCTGCTGCAAAATGATAGCTATGGAGCTAGACAGACCAGGATTCTGTAACCATTCCACTTGTAACTGGTTGGGAGGTGTCAGACAAGTCATTTAACTTCTCCTGTTATCTTTAGATTACTCAGCTGCACACAACAGGATGATGTGAGCTCTATGCTCCAGAAAATCAAGAAATATCTCTACACTTGTGTTTTCCCAAAAATGGCCAAAGTGCTACAGACAACTGAGTTACATAGAAATATTATAAGCAGTCAGACAGAGCTAGGTCCTCTAAAGAGCCAGTGCAGCCCAGATACCTTGCAACAGTGGGGAAGACAGGCACCTCCCACTCTGGGCCAGGCCTCAAGGCAAAAGACCAAACAAATGCACCTACATCCTAAGGAATGATATTCTAAATTGATCTCTGTCACCCTGAGGAAGCCAGGAGTAACCATTCCAACCGCCTACTGGAAGCGTCACTGCTCTTGAAGCATGCCCGCTTGCTATGTGACTGGCTTCCCCATTTGTTCCCAATTTAATCAATTTTACCTGAGCAATTAATTTTATTGGTTGACCATAGTTCTGTCTCACTTTATGCCCACCTTGCAAGTTCCCATGTTTTCCCCACCTTGGACCCATCTCACCTTGTGGTTTTACTCTATAAAAGTCCCTAGAAGAGAGAGTCTTTTTCAACCCACTCAGGATCCCTTTTGTCTCTCAGACAGAAGCTTTCTTTCTCTCAATAAATATATTCTGCTCTTAACCTCTACTGTGCCTAAAATTCATTCTTTGATTTTAGAAAACACGAACTCGTAACAGACATATAGTAGGTTGGGAGTTTCATCCCCCTATATCAAAAGGATGATTCTGCTCCACTAGATCCCAGGTAAGATCACCTACACTTTTCCTCAGTCCATCCTTCCCCTGACTCTCACAAGACTCCCTGGTGGGTCCCTTGCTTACCTGCTTCTATAAAACCACAGGCCCCTTTCTTTTCTTTGAGATGCTCCTCATTAATGAACATTTTCCTCATTGCAAATAGCCTTAATAAAATCATCTCCTTAATTAACCAGCATATTCTATCTTCCACAATATTTTTCCCCTTGCAGAGCTAATGTGAGGATTAAATGAAGTAACATTTGAAAGTTGTAAATATAGCACCTTCGTTGTAATTTTCCTCTGTGGGATTTAAATGATCTCCAATGATTCCTTAGATTGACGCAGAGTATTGGTCTGCCCACAAGTCACAGAAGAATTAGCCATGAAACATAATCATAGTTACTCAGGACTCCAACTCCCTATTACCTCTGCTTCCATGCAAAAGAGAAGAGGAAAATACCTACTCTAATTTTATTTTGTATCCATATATCCTTGTATTTCCACATATTACATACCTCTCATTCTTTCTCTCTATATATATATGTATATGTATATGTATATGTATATGTATATATATCCTTATATATAGCCATAGATACATCCATATATGTATTTATGCATATATGTTTCTGTAATATATATATGCATCTATGGATATATATTTATAGATATTTGTATGTATATCCATATGATATATATTAATATGTAAATATAGTACATAAGATATACTATAATATTAGGAACAATTTTAGTCTCTTCTATTCATCATGTGACAGCATTGTGTGTTACTAATATTATTCCAATTTTCAAAGGGGGAAACAGTCTTACAAAAGGTGATTCATTTGTCCAAAGTCATAAAACTGGTGCCAAAGCTCAGATCTGAACTCAGGGCTGACTCCAAAGCTCTTGCACTTTTCCTCTCTACAATTATTTGCTCAATATTATTCATTTAAAATATATTTTAAGTGCCTGCTCTGAGATTGTCATAAACAATAAAAATGACTGTTTATACAAACAGTGCCCTCAGAAACCTCCTGATGTGCTCTTTGAGGCAAGACTAGGATTCTGGGAATGATAAAGAGTTCACACAAGACAGAGTTAACAAGGGAGGCACTGGGGATAGCCCAGTGGTAAAGTGCTTGCCTAGCAAGTGCAAGGCCCTGGGTTTGACCCCTAGCACTACAAAAAAAACAAAAAGAAAGAAAAGAAAAAAACTCAAAGGATAAGGTCAGAGAAGGGCAAGAAAAGAACTCAAGGAAGACAGTCAGAGAAGGACAAGTTCACTGTGCTCAAGGAGGTTGGCACTGAGATGGATACATGATTTAATTAATGTTTAAGAGACAAGATAGGACTTCATTTGTTCTTTTATTATAGTTCATTCCAACATCTCTGGCTCTTTTGTTGGATCAGGGTGGGAGTGAGGAAGGTCGTTCCACCCTCAGTGGACTTCTCCTTCTGCCACTACTCTAGAGAGCTGGGCTTGCCTTCCTAGGGCAACACCTTCAGCTAAGAACTCTGATCCTTTTCAGATAGCTCTGTTTCTTCTAGCTCCCCTTGTGTCTACCAAGAACAGGCCCAAGAGCTGAAGGTTTTTAAGTTATGGAAATTAAGGAGCAGGCATATTCCTTAATTCCCTGTATGGCACAATGGCCATTAACCAATTAATGGCTGGGCGGGTTCCAAAAAGTACCAGGGTAATTACTAGATGGTAATTGCCGTATCATTAGAAGGTAAATATAGGGTCGGACTGTCATCTACCCTGGAGAGGGCAACTGGGAATTCATTTTATTTCTATTAAACATAATTATTCCCCAGTCTCCGGGAACCTCTGATTTCCAATATAATTATATAGTGTTCTCCAGCTCCAGTCATGAGGGAATGGGGTTCAAAAACAGAAAATGTGGGGCAAGCTAGGGAGGTGTGGGGCAGGGGTTTAAAACTCACAGAAGCACTGGAGTTTAGATGCTAAATCAGCTAGGTGCATCCAAAGACAAAAGGACTAAGTAGGCGAATGGAGGACAGAAGCAAGTTTCACTGAGATTTAACAGAATACACTTCTCTATCTAGAAAACAAATTACACAGGCCTTCATTATTCTAAATTTCCCAGAGATAGTATCATTCACTAGCTCATTCCATCCAAAGCTGTTGAATGAGCATTACTGAGTGTCAGGTACTATGCATAACACTGGAGGTAGAAAGCAAAATAAAACCAGACACCTATTTTTAAAAACCCAAGTAGTAGCTGGGTGTGGTGGCGCACGCCTTTAATCCCAGCACTCGGGAGGCTGAGGTAGGTGGAGCGTTGTGAGTTCGAGGCCGGCTTGGGTTACGACGCGAGCGCAAGGCCGGCCTGAGCTACATAGTGCGACCCTGCCTCAAAAAACCAGAGCCGGGAGTTTGGCTCAGTGGCTCAAGTGCCTGTCTGGCAGGTGCGAGGTTGTGAATTCAATCCCTGGTGCCACCAAAAAAAAAAAAAAAAAAAAAAACCCAAGTACTAATGAGGAGCACACTGTCATCATTTCTCATTTTACAGGTAGGGAAACTGAGGTTTCCTGCTTAAACACCTTGTTTAACTTCTCCAAAATGTAGTATTAGCCATCTAAACAACAGAAGGTCATCTACAATGCTAAAAGGTGCCTTCTCACTAGCTTGACAGAAGCCATGCAGGTGTGACAACTGGGACATAAATTTGAGAAAGAATCTGTAAGTGCTGCGAGGTGAGAGCAATGGGAAGCAGTGTTTTCAGCCATGGAAGATGTGCAGCTCTGACCGGGTGCACTCCGGGAGATCCAGAGTCACCACTTTTCTTGCTAATGTGCATTAATACCAGACATCACCTTTAAAGAGAACTTGACTCTAATAAACATTTGCACCAAAACTATTTCCTATAAATCAAGTAACAAATACTCGGTCTGAGTCTTGCTTTATATCTGGGAGTCTCACTATTAAATCAAGTATTGTAATTTGCCTCAGAAATGTTTTGCCAAAAGGTTAAAATATACATAGCTGTAGCTCATCAGTTTCGTGGTTTGGTGGGAAGCCCTTTTTTCTTTTTCTTCTTTATTAACCAAAATTTTCTCAGGGTCCGAGGACCTGAATTGGAAAGGGTGACTGTTTAGCTACAAGAGTCAGGGGATTAACAAAATCAGAGACAGAGAGAAAAAGGGAGAGAGAGAGACAGAGAGAGAGAGAGAGACAGAGACAAAGACAGAGACAAAGACAGAGACAGAGACAGAGGAAGGATTATAAAAACAATAAAAATAGTACACTGAGGAATACCTTCATAAACCTATTACATGCTAGGCATTGAGGTAGCACTGGGGACAAAATGAATAAGATGGCCAAGAACTCTATTGTTGTGGAATTTATACTTGAACAAGTCCAGGAACATTTATCTCTAGCATCACATGTAGTCCTCACCACCTGGTAGGGTTTTCTTCATATTGTTGATGACACTAAATGAACTATTCACCTTTCCACAGCTACAACTGGCACAGGAGGGATTTCAACCCAGATGTGTCTGGTTTCAAATCCATGAACCTCCTACTGCCCCACATCCCTCTCCATGTGCAAAGAAGTGTGGCTCTTAAAATAATGAACAACTTTTTACCTCAATTCTCAGGTGGCCCTGTAAGTGTAACGCTTTGTCTTCTGTCTGCCTAGGCTGCCAATAACCACTCTTCAATTGTGTATTTATTATCTTTGTGGCACACAGTTACCATAGCAGTAAAATTTATGCCAAAGAATACAGTACTTCTATGATTTTCAACTACTAATAGCATGACTATTTTTGTATGTTTTAAAGCCATAGCAATAAAATAGGCTCCCAACAATACTTCTGAAGTTTTTTATGTCCTTAAAATTTACTGGAAGTGATAACTATAATAACAGAATGCCTGTAAACATACAAATGGTCTTTCCGGAACACAGAGGAGCTTTGGCTTCTATCACTGTAGGGCCCATAGGAAGACAGATTAGAACTAAAAGGTTGGGAACTGCTGTAAGCCTGGCGGTCCAGAGAGGTCTAGACCACATGTATCCAAATTTTGATGTTGAATTATGTGAAGTATAAAGACGGTTCCTCCTCCCTGCCTGGAGTACCCAAGAAAGTCACTTCTGAAGAGAACAACCAAGGAACAACTGGATATACCAAGTCCAGGGTTCAAGGGCAAGTTGAAGGGCAAAAGCAGACAAAGGAAAAAAAATGACCACCTGAAATGTGAGCAGTGTCAGATATCCTTCCCAAGCATCTCAATCTGTTGTTTTAAAATTTGGCCTGGAATGATCACTGTGTCGTGGGGTTAGGACACAGCCCCAGAGGAGCCATGACAAACTGCTACCATTGATATAATTTATTACCATTCTATCAGAAGTTGGTTTATTATTCTAGCTATCTGCAAGGGCATCACTCTCACGGAAGAATTTTTCAGATAAACAAAATTTGGTGGAGATTGGAGACTGACATAACCTAAAGAATTATTCAGAGATTTGAATAGAGACACAGGGCTGACTGGGCCACAAGAAAGAGGAAAAGCCTGGAAAAAAGGCCAGTGGGAGAGAAAACAGGATACCAAGTTCAAAAAAGTGGAAGAGGAAAGATGCTAACTTTTCTTACCAGAGACAAAGACTTAAATGCAGGACTAGGAAAGGGAGAAGAGGTGAGTGACCACTGCAATATATCTGAGGGCTGAGATCACAACAGTCCTTAATGCTTGGTTGGAGAGCCAGGAATACACCACAAGGGACCATCCACTTTCAAAGTGTCAGGGAGGTGTTCAAAGAGAAGAGTCAGAAGAAAGAGACAGCTTTTAAAAGAAATACGTTCAGCATCCCAAAGAGTCTGAGACCAGAGTAGCCAAAAATTTAGGTCACAAGGAATAAGTCAACCAACCTGATTAACATGGTCATCTGAGCCAAGATGAATTAAGCGAGCAGGTTATTATGATGGGACTTGCCAACCAGTACATATTCTACACCAGATTTCCTTACCAGCAACTGATAGGCCAGGATTCAGACACAGCATTCTACTATAAGAAGTGAGACAAAATATTCAAATAAAGGGGCAGAGGTTACCCCATGGAGATTCTTACTCAGTCTGTTTCAACACACAAATGGAGTGCAAAGCAAAGAGATAAAGACCGGGCATGTGTTCAGCCTCTGCCTTCACTAGTATGCAGCCTGTGAAGGTAAGCATGCAATGCATGTGCTCACCATGTCCCCACTCCCAGCTATCTGCAGTTTGCCCACATAATCTTCATCCTCACCTGAAGTTGTCTAAATCCACGCTAATTCCACCAGCAGCAGTCAAACCCAACTCTTATACCCATGATGGGTCTTCAGATGACTGGAAAGAGGCCAGGCCCAAAATCTTCTCTAAAGGCACTCTCGGGAGCCTGGCTTAGCTAAGCTGGGTCCCAGCAGCACACATGCCACCTCCTGTCACCCCAGCAGTGTAGGGCATCAGGTTTGGTCAAGCTGAGCACAAAGTTTGTAGAGTGTAGGGGCCAGGCTTGAAGACAGTGGCTAGGTTATTTTAAAGGATAGAAGCAGACACAGCAGGAGCTGAGCAAAACAGAGAAGTGAGTTAATGCCCACCCTGCTGCTGGCTTCCAAAAAAATAAAAGGTCACCACTGAGTCCCCTTGGTGATATAGGGATACATTTTTTAGTGCACACTTTCATCTGCTGCTGGACTGGTTCCGGGATGCAACAACCAGTTCATGGCAGCTCCTTGTGGAAAAAAATAAATGATTAATATTTTTATGTACAACATTTTAAAGTCTTTTTTAAATCTTACTTTTCATTAGTATATATTTGCAGTATGTGATGTTTACATTCTTTGGATGGAGTTGGTACATGTACTTAACACATCCTAATTCCTTGTTTTGTCCCTTTTCCCTTCCCTCCCTCCCCTCTTCATCCATCTCTTGATCTCCTTTCTATTTGAGAAGTTCGATTTCCCTACTTCCTGTTATCTATCTTTTATTCTGCTCTTTATTTATAACTTGAGTTTCTCATATAAGAGAAACTGTGATATTTAAGTTTGTATGTCTGATTTATTTCATTTAATGTTATGACATCAATGTGCATGCATTTTCTTACAAATGACTCAAGTTTATCTTTCTTCGTGACAGAATAGTACTCTATTGCGTGTAAATACCACATTTGCTTTATGAATTCATCTGCTGATGGACATATAGGCTGCTCCCAAGGTTTAGCTATTGTGAATTGTGCAGCTATAAGCATGAGTATGCATGCATCACTTTAATATGATGCCTTTTTTCTGGGAATATTCCTAGAAAGGGAATAACTGGGTTAAATAGAATTTCTAGTTTTTATTTGTTGAGGACTCTGCATACTGATTTCCATAGGGGTCAGTTTTTAAAAGCACCCCCTCTTCCCAGCACTTTGCTAGTATTCTCAACAGGTGGTCCAAATCCCAACCAGAATTCCCTACCTGCCTTCTATGTCTTCAGATCCTATCTATTCTTTAGCCTAGTTCAAGTCCTTCCCCCTCCATGAAACCACCTCAAAGGCCTCAACATAGGCACAGTTCTTACCTTTCAGACTCATGTTACATATCTTCATGGATGACTTTGTCATGGTCTACCCTGTTTAAAGTTGGATCACTTTTCATGTCCTAGTATTACAAGAGGCATATAAGTCTCTAGCGATCAAGGAAGACCTGATATTCATTGCTCTAGTATCCCTTACCAAAGGCTTGTGACAGTTAATTTCAGGTCAACTTGACTGGGCTAAGGGATGCCCAACTGGCTGTAAAGAATTATTTTGGGGTGTGTCTGTGACATTGACTCAAGAAAAGATTAACATTTGAATAAGTGGGCTGCATATAGAAGATCACCCTCACAGATGTGGCTGGGCCTCATCTAGTCACTGAGGGCTTGTACAGAGCAAAAAGGCCGAAGGCCAATTTGATTCTCTCCTTTTGAGCTGATAGATCCATATTTTTCTGCCCTTGGAGGTCAGTGCTCCTTGATCTCAGACCTTCAGACTGAGATTGAACTACACCACCAGCGTTCCTGATTCTGCAGCTACAGATGACAGACAGTTTATGGAATTTCTTGGCCTCTATAATCATGTGAGACAATTCCTGTATTACACACACACATACACACACTCCCTATTGGTTCTTTTTCTCTGGAGAATATTGACTAATAAAGTGCTCAATCAAAACTTCTCTATTAATCAGTATCAATAAGAACAGTGATTTTTTTATAGGATCTTACAGAGAAGACATTTCTAACAAGTCAAGTACTGACTCTTTTCAGCTAGGAGAGCTCAAACTATTTAGCTTCTCTAAATTTTCTTTTATCCTTATGGGTTCAATGAGGAAATTGAACCCTACCTCATGATGTTTTGAGCCTAATGAAATAATGTGTGTTAAAGGTTTCACGCAATAATGAACACTTAACAGATGCTTGAACTGTGCGTCTCTTGTTCCACTGACCCTGGCATTTGTTCAGTGCTTTCTATTTCACAAAGCTATTTCTCATTACATCATCTTTCATGACCCTTGCAACAATCCTCTGAGGTGTGTTTTATTACTATGCCCACTCTACAGGGGAAGAAATTGAGATCTGGAGAGTTTAGGTCTCTCTAATCAAGATGGCACAAGTAATGAAGCCCAGAAATTGTTTTCTAACAAGGTCCATCTGTCTTCAAAGTCCAGGCTGTTGGACTCCAACCACAAAGTCAAGGCAGTGCCTAGAGGGGGTGCCTGTTAGGTGCAGTCTTAGGTTTGTGTGTGCCCAAGAGATGAGCTCAGAGAGGTGGGCGGAAAGCCAAGCCAGCTGGGTGGGAGTAGCCTTCTCACACTAACACGACATCCTGTGGTAGTAAGAGTACAGGGCTAGCAAGACCCAGGTATGTCCAGCATCCTGTATGAGGGAACAGAGTTGGTTTTGCTTTAATCAGGATGCTGAGGAATTCAACTGGCAGGCAGTCACCATGGTAATAGCAATGAAGAAGGCACTAAACAGTGAGTTTTTCGTGGCCCAATCCTTCTGCTAAAAGACAGAAACAAGACTTCCCCGGCTTTCCCTGAACTCCACACCTCAACCCACCTCCTTTTTCCAAATTCTACTAACAACATCATTAAGGGCCATGGGAGGAGGGCCACAGTAAGTGGGGGAAACTTTCATCAGTGGACACCAGCTATGCATTGAGCATTGTGCTGACTTATTAGGTCTAGCTTCACCTCCAATGCACACGACAACCCTGATGAGGAAGGATTACTATCCCATTTTACGGATAAAGACAATGAAGACTCAGAGAGATTAAGCACAAACCAATGTTTAGCTAAACTAAAATTTGGGTCCAGGCCTGTCTGCCTCAAATATGGTTCTAGGGCTGAAGATGTAGCTCAGTTGTAGAGCACCTGCCTAGCACACATGGGATGCCCAACGTGTATGTGCGCACACACACACACACACACAACTATGACTTTGAAGAGGTAACACATTCACATCTCATCGTCTTCCCCTTTGGGGGCTGGAACTGAAAACTGTGGTTGAAAGGAGGGCTAAAGAAGTGGGGTATAAGCTGCAACAGAGCAAAGTCACAGGTAAAAGACAGGCATTATTAGGGAAAGCACCAAGGCCAAAATTCAACTACAGGCGTCATTACTTAACCTGTCCTCCTCCTCATATGCCCCTCCTTTTGGAATGGTGGGATGAGGGAGGAAGGTCAGAGATGGCTGTCTGTAATGATACTCACTTGGAGCAGACAAGTCTAGGGAGTAGGAAGTGGAAGGGCAGGCCCCTCTCCTTGTGGGTTTGTGCTCCTCCCCTGATACAACCAGAAAGAGACCATTCCTCCACCCTTCTGCAGGCTTGCATTAAAAAGAATCAAGGAAATAATTACAGGATGGAGAGGATTTATTAAATTGGATAAGTCCTGGCTGCAGCCTTCTTTTTAGGCTTTGAGTGGTTTGTGTATTTTTTTTCATTAAGGCTGCATAATAAAATAATTGCATAATTAGCGAGGAATTTGTTACCTTTCAAAGAAGAGACTTTAATTTCTCTCAAGCACACCTCCCCTCCCCCAGATCCTGTCACTCTGATGGTATGAGGAGGAGTTAGGGGAGAAGAGAAGAGATCCACTACCCATCAGCAAGTCCTAGGGGAGGGAGGTAATAGTCACTACCCACCTTCCTCCAAACTTGCCTGGCTCTCCCAGGTGAAATCACAGAATCATTGACTGCTGACTTTATAAAAATCCTAACAGCACAGTACTGGCTCTGGCAGAGGCCCTATGCCAAATGGTAGAGCATGTTTGGGGGGAAAAAGAAATCATATCACCAAAGAGGAAGTCAGAGAGCAACCCAGGGTTCAGGCTTGAGCTTCCATAACAACTTTGCTTTCTGAGGACAGTTGCAGCCCTTTCCATTAAAGATCTCTCGCACATGACACCAACCTTTTATGGGTCCCACCACCTCAACATCAGCAGCCTTGTGACCAAGTCAACATCACATGAACCTTCAGGAAGAAACACTTAAACTACATCTGAGCCATAGCATCCCTGGTTGACAGTGTTGACTTGTCAACATTGACCTGTTCTGTGGCCCTAGAAAACAGTGAAAGAATAACTTACTCCAAAATAAAAAAACTTTCCCATATGACTTATATAAGATTCAGATGCTCCTCTGTTCACCTATGATAAAGCCATACACAGACCCTCTAAACTCTTGTCTCATAAAAGATTAACTGAACTGATCGTTCCACTGTCTATCAGAACAAAATGCTTGTTAATCAAACTTTGGGGCAAGCATTTCTTCTTCCTCCAGAGCTCTAAATGTTAGCTGCCCTCAGACTGTGTCAGCAGCCTGCACCTCCCAGGAAGAGGCTGGCCTCCTCAGGAGACACCCTCTGATCATCCATCCTGTCAGGCCACATGTCGTACTATTTGCTCACACCTAGTTCTTTCAGTTTGTTTATTCCTTTCTATGAAAGAGGACTCTGTTGCCTCTAATTCTTGAGATGCTTACAGATCTTAGGGTTAGAGCCCTAATCTTCAAATATCACCCATTGCAATACTCCCTTTCCCACTTTTCCATAATCCTTTAGAATAAAATGTCTTCTTACTCCTTCCACCCAGATTTGTTTTTTATTTGACAATGACCACTGGCCAGTCATTTACTACCATTTCTTCATCTGTAAAGTAATAAAAATATGTCACAAAGATATAAAATCAAAGACACAAAAGTAGTCTTTAAACCATAAGAAAATAAAAGAGGGTGCTCAGTCCTGGCACCATGATCCTCTCTAAAAATGTACTACAGCATCCTCCCCATTCTCTGCCCTCTGGCCCTAGACCGATGTGAGCTTCCTCCCTAACTTCCCGGGCCAGTTCAGCTCCACAGTTTCAATTCAGAAAGGCACCACTCCCTTCCCCAGGCTCTTCCATCCCTCATTCATCACTGTCACATCCCACAGAGGACTTTTATTTAACAACCAATTTATTTCCAATTTAACTAATCTGGGGATGGGCCATCTCTCTCTCTCACGCACACCAACGATGCCTGAGTTGTAAATAGACTTACAAAAGAGTATGCTGAATAATATAAACTCTCATCAAAGCAACATCAGAGAGAGGGGAGAAAAGGGGAGATGGGTCTCAAGATTGCAGGGTGATGAAATATGCAAGCCCCCACAATAAACAACCCCTGGTGGCCCTCCCTCCTGGCCCATGCACTCAGCTGCTTAGAATTATTTATTTATTTGTCTCTCTGATTCCCTAGCTCACCTTGAGGCTGAGACAAATGCTTCATAAACAATGTATGAGATGATAACTAACTCCAGGTTGGGGGCAAGCATGCAGGTGGTCTAGGAGGAAGCTATTATCTGGTACCGGGCCAGCTCCCCTCCTCCATCCTGCCTTAGTTAAAGTGTTACAAAGTCCACTTACTTGTACTTTAGTGTAAGGGAACAATGGCCTCAGTTAAGGGCAATCTTAACTTTCAAGCAACCAGCTGATTAATAGTCTTCAAGGCCCAGCCTGTCCAAGAGATCCATATTGATCCTCTGAAGACTCAGAACTGAGGGCTTTGTTTACAGGCTGGTAGGGCCTGGTGAAGGTTCAAAACTGCAGCTGTGCTGGACAGGCTGAGGTGCTTCCCCCTAAGGCCAAGAGGCTATCTGAGTGTCCCTGGTCCCTGCTCAGCTCTTCCTCCAGCTTCTCAGGCTATGTGCAAGACCAGTAGTCTCATCCAGGGTCAGGGCCTTGGATCAAGGGAGAAATACCGGTTTTGGAAAGCAGCCACTTACTGGCTGGATGACCTTCAGTGAGATCCCTCACCACCCACTGGACTGTTTCCTGAAAACAAAGGCCTTGAACTAAGATCTGTGAGACCCTTTCCTGCTCTGATCCTTCCAAGGTGGGGCCACAAAGAGGGTGACTCAGTGCCTGAAAGATTAATCCTCTCCCAGCAGTGCACTGAGGCCTGCCAACAGGACTGTAAATCACACCTCTAAACTCCACTTCACTTGGCGCTTTCTTAGACTCCCTTGGAGGGCAGAGCAAGTTTATGCTGAACAAACACCAATTGATTACTAGAAACTTATTTATAGTGGTCACGGGGCTCTGGGACTGGAGAAAGCTTCATTCTCAGGCTGGGCCTTCAGGGAGGACCATGGATGGATGCTAAGTAGCTCTTTCCAGCCCTGGGACCTTAAGGGGAAGCACCTCAGCCTGCCCAGCACAGCTGCAGAGTGGAGGGGCATCCCAGCCCCCGTCAATCACATCCTGGTTTATTCGCTCAGTATCTATCATAATTGTGTGTCTTATTCACGCTCCTGGTGTCAGCAGTGGCAGGGGCTTTAATGTCTGCTGAGTTCGGTTAGGAAGAATGATATATGTGGGGACTATTTTAAGTTGGATAGCCAACTCAATCCTAAGCCAATTAGAAGAGGATGTGTTTATTGAGAACTCAGGGCATGTCTTTTAGAACTGCCCTGAGGATCCTGGTTTTATGTGAGAACTATAGATTATAGGTGGGAGCTCCGTATCTCCAGAACACAGAAAAAGTCCAGTAAGAAGAGATGAGGGGGAGAAAGCCTCCCAGCAGAGCCATAATTCTCTGCAAAGGAAGCTGAGGATGGGAAGGAAAAAGAAGCAATATGTCTCCACACCCCTCCTCCTGCTGCATCCCCATGTTACATGGCTGGATTCCTCTAGTGGCCAGAAATATTTAATCGGATACTTTTGTTTGGATCTTGCATCCCTGGTAACCTGAAGATGTTACCATGGCAATCCCTGAGTAATACATCTCGATTATTTATGGCCTTGCAAATAGGGTGGGGAAGCACTGCAGGTCCCACAGAAACAGCGGGAAGGTGGAAGCTTCATTTCCTCCTCTTCCCATTCCCCAGCAGCCCCAGAGGAAGGGCAGAAAGAAGATGCAAGTGTGATTGGCTGAAAATAGTTCAAAGCCTTGGAAGGCCTCACCTTCTCATTCCCTTTTTATGTCCCTTAGAACTGTCCTGTTCCACACCCCTTCTACTCTGGAGGTCTCCTAACCCATCCTCCACTCCCCAAGACAGAGGCTTGGGACATATGGAGGGACCCAAAGAGACCTAGTGACTTTTGCTCCCAGTTCTAGTGTAAGCAAGGCTGGAACACTCTTCCCACCTAGGACCTGGGGAAAATGACCTGTTCGTCCCAACACTTTGTGTCAAGTGCCAAAGGAGGACAAGAAATCATAATATAGAGTGGGGACAGCCACACCCAAGCCTCTCTCCATAACTCAGCACCATTCGTGGACTGCGGAGGGAAAGAAACAGACCTCACCAGGAAGCAATCCTAGCAGGGAAACCATATCATTTTCATTGTTTTGTTGGGTTGGGTTTTATTCTCTTTTGTTTTGTTTGATTATATTAGAACTGATGGCATGAGCAGCTATTTGAAAGAGAGCAAGACGTATTATGATAGCCATTTTGGCTTTACTATTGGCTTGTTTTGAAGTCCTTTATTGCATTCATTGCTTTGTTTTTATTGGTTCTATTCTGTTCTGTTCTGTTCGATTTTTACTATGTCCGAAGCTATCTGTAGCTATTCTGAAGGCAACAAAAGGAATTATGGTAACTATTGTTAGTTTCGTAAGGTCTTGAAGTCCTGTATCACTTATGCTGGTTTATTTTGATTGGTTTTATTCTGTTTTATTTTCGTTGGTTTTATCCTCTTTAGAAGAAAAAAAAAGAAATCATAATATATGTAAGGGTGGTTGTGAGGGTTAAACGAAATCATGCATAGAAAGCTCTTTGTACAGTGCTTGTCAGGCTAAGTGCTCGATAAATCACTGTTGTTTGATTATCATGATGTGATCAACCATCCTAGAATGTTATTGTATGTGAATAGAAGTTAGGATTATAGAGGAGCAGAGAGGGACAGTGGGGCAGAGCTGGAGATGTGTAAGGATGTGGGGGTTGGGGGCCCAATGTTTTTCTCTTGTCCTATCTTTTTTGGGATGGAGGAATGACAGAAATCCCTGTGATCAAATTAAACTTGATCCTCCTTTATCCACTTCCTCTCTGACATCCCATCACCTGCTTCTAAGAAACTAAACAGTCTTCCCTGCAAAGTCTTCCCTAAGGACTCTGTACTGAGCTAGAAGTGTTGTCCCTAAATCCATGCCTGCTTTGTGAAAAAGACCTTGTTTGTAAACAATATTTATAAGCATGAGTCAGGCTAAGGAATGGTCATCCTGGGTTAGAGTAGACCCAGCACAATCCTGTGGCTTCTGTCCTTACAAAAAGTTAGGAACAAACACACCCAGGGAAAAGGGTACGTGATGGCAGAGGCAGACTGGACTGGTACTGTCTTAGCCAAGGAATGAGGACTGCAGGCACTATCACAAACTGGGCAAGAGACAGGAAGTAGATTTTCCTTGTTGCACTCAGGAGGGACCAACCCTTCAAAGATCTAGATTTCAGCCCCCAGAACTGTGCATCAATAACTTTCTGTTGATTAAAGCCACCCAGTTCACGGCACATGGCTGGAAGCCCAAGGAGACTGGTACAAGTCTTCGGACTGAGTACTGGCTAAGGTGTGTCCCCTTAGGCCTCAGGAGCATTACTGGCATGGTTAGGCACTGGTTTCCTCTCTCTACTCACCAGCTATGTGTCCCACTGGGGAGCTGCCTTACAGTCGCTGACCCCTCCACTCCCATTGACAACTCTGGCATGGCCATTCTGCCAATGTCTCTGAGCATAGTATAATAGATACTCACCTTTGGGGGTGAGTTAAAACCAGTGGGACCTGTCAATCATCAGTGAAGCCACTGGAGTGCCAGCCAACTGGGGAGCCTCAGTGGTAGCAGAGTAGGAACCCAGGCAGTGCCCTGATTGCCCTGCTCCCCAAAGTATTTCTCTTGCCCTGTGTCTGGTGCTGCTGCCACTCCTCAGATGCCCCAGACCCCTCCTTCCTTGCTACATGGCACCAAGTTCTTTTCCCTAAGCATAGGTGGGTTCTGGGGTGGTCCGGGAGTCATGCTGCTGTGTCACCTGTGCTGGCCTGTCCCCTTTCCTGGCTGCATTCCTGCCTTGACCACAGGTCCGTCCCTCCAAGTTCCTATTCTCCCCCAGATGGCTGAGGGCTCTATCCACACACAGCAGAGCATTCCATTGTGAAAATCACTTTTGGGGCTCAGAAAACACCTCAAAATACAATGCTTTGGACTTCAAATCCTGAGTGTACAGAGCAGCAAATGCAGGGAAGGCCTTGTCTGAAGCACTACTGTCTGCTATAGTCCGGATCCCTCAGAGGATGTTTAATTGTGCAGCTCCCTTCCCAGGACAGCTCTTCAACCAAGTGGACTGATACCCATAGCAGGATGGAAGACTGGAGCTAACCCATACTCAGGCCCTAGTTGAGCTTCTTCCTAGGCCATCATCTGCTCCCAATCATCTCCCCTAAAAATCACTAATTCTTCTAAAATTTTCCCACTTCCCTGTCTCCTATGGAAAGGACATATATGTGTATCTAAATCTCATCAGGCTATTTCCTACTCCTGGGATACCCTCATGCAGTAAATAAATTCCTTTATCTTTTCTCCTGCCAGTCTATTGTTCAGAGTTGGATATGGAGCCTCCAGGGAGAAAAGAAAAGGTTCATTCACCCCTACACCATCCAAAGATGAACATAACACAGAGTTCTCACTCCCCTACATGCTAGAGCTCCTGCTGGACAGAGCCTGCAGTCTCTCCTGACCCTTCCTCCTCCAGAATAAGAAAGGAGGAGAGGTGGTGGGATGAGTTGGTAAATCAGGGAACTGACATCAAACAGATGACCCCTTCCTGTCAACACTGTCCCGTGACCCTTGCCCCTGCTGGCACAGCCCTCATTGCTCAATTTTTCTGCATCTCATTCAGTCATTGCTCTTCCAACAAAGCCACCAGCCTTGTCTCCCTCCCTTCTCCAAGGCCCTTACTTACACTTTCCCCCTACTTTCCCACCTCACTAACTCCCTCCTGTCCTTAACATCTCCACTCCAGGAGGTCTCTCCCAGGTGCTTACTGGGTTCCTAGGGTTCCAGCTTGCATGCTCAGCATCTGTACTTCTCTATATCCACTGCACTTAATCATCAGAGCTTCATCTGGTCCCGCCACCAGACTGTGGCTCCATGAAAACAGAGGCCTTGTCTGCCTCCCTTGTTCATAATAAATCCCCAATCTCTAACAATGCTGGGAACATACTAGATATTAAATAGATTTCAAATGATTGAATGATACTTACTACCTTATTGTACTAGATTCATGGTATGACAAAGAGAATTTAGACTACATGCAGTCCAGTTGTAAAGAACTCTCTCCTCTTATATACATTTGTGCTGCCTCTGTGAGATTAGGAGGTTATGTTTAGACCAAGACTGATTTACATTCTGTTAGAAGAGAAGATGAGGCTCATGGATATATGTGTTTATATGTGTTTGCATGTATGCATGCTTGTACGTGGTATGTGGTGCATGTGCATGCACATATGTGTGCACTGAGGAGAATTCTCTAGGGGTGGTCACACTGTCCACTCTGTTGCCAGCAGTGTTGGTGATTGGGGGCCAGGGATATCATGGAGGCCCCTGTCTGTGAAGCAGAGGTACGAAGGCAGGTCACAGGCCTGAGCAGAGTAGATAACGAGGGTCTGGAGGATCTAGACCAGTGGTTCCAATCTTCAATCCTCAGACCCCTACAGGTGTCCACAGGTAGTAATGGGGGCTCACAAGCTATTTTAACATTTCTGTTTGCCTAGCAGAAACGACACATTTGCCAAGATAAGGCTTCACTGACTACTAACTGAGACATCATTTCTCTGCTTTTGGCTGGAATTATATCAACTCAGTGTGATAACACCACTAATCTCATGCTGATCTGAACCCCTGATTGGCAGTCATACATGGCTTTGATTAATAAAAAATGAGAAAACAAATTATTACTTGATAAATGCAGTTTGTTTGGTAGACAAAAATCTTTAAAAATATGGGAAGCATGGTGCAGAGGGAGGGAGAGATTATGCGACTGTTAAAACCAAAGGCTCAAAAGCCAGATGTTCATTCAAATTCTAGATCAGACAACTATTCACAGTAAATTTAACTAGTCACTTAACTCTCTAAGCCTCAGTTTCTTCATCTGTGTACTGGGAGTCCTATTAATATCCATCTAGAAGTCGTTGTGAGAATTAAGTGAAATAATGCAGAGACATCTCTTATCTTAAAGGAAGTATATGTTCAACATTACTTCTTACAATCACTGTTACCATTGTTTATATTAGTGGAAGTGAAAAGTTGAGACCCTCTAGTGAGATTATTCTTGAGGATCCAGATACATCTGTCATTGGTGTTCTTTCGTGGAGGGGAAAATTAGTGGTAACGGTCTCTCAGCCACATAAGCGCAGACTTACTAGGGGTGTTGGAAGTCTCAAAGATTCTGAGAGCTATGAAGAATAAAAGAGGGTGAATATCCAGCTGGTCTGCTCCACAATGATACAGAAGCAGATTTCATCTGCCAAGTGAGGCCAGAAATAAAGAAGGATGGATTCCGGACTAGGTGACTGGATGTTACTTAGTGTATCATCTTCTATTGTAGCATAACAAACTGCCCCAAATCTATAGTTTAAACAATACCCATATATATATCAGATGGCCTATAGGCCAGATGTTGAAGTAGATTCAAATGAATTCTCTACTTAGTGTCTAAGAAGGTCAAAATCAAAATACTGGCTGTACTGGGCCATTATCTAGAGAATGTCAGGATGAATTGGCCTCCAGATCATTCAGGATACTTTGAGAAGTCAGTTCGTGTGGTTGTTGGACCAGTGTCCTTGTGCTCTTACTGACTGTCAGCCATGCAGAGAGCCTGTGGGGCTGCACTCCACTCCTGCCAGTTGTTCACAGCCCTTGTCAAATGGGTCCCTCCATTTTCAAGGCAGCTATGACCTATCAAATCTTCCTTGGACCTCTTCTTGCAAGCAGTCTAAGGTAATTTGTGAAAATGTTGCACCGTTCACTTGACCCAGAAAACTCCACTAAATCTTTCAAACCAAGAGGTTTCAATCTTCACATTCACTTCAAGAACACTTGTGAAACTGCCCAGGCCACCAAGGGCAAGCACATCAGAAAAGCCCCCTAGAATCTGAAAGAAGCAATGTGTGCCATGCTGGGGCACCATGCTGGAGCTGGTAGGTGTGCTTATGCCAGACCTGGGGTCAGTGCCCCCCCCACACACACAAAATGCTATATTTTTGTTGCATGTACTTAAAAATGCAAAAAGCATGGGAGGTACAACTCAGTGCTAGAGCACTTGCTTAGTATGCTGTGTCAGTCAGCTTTCCATCACTGTGACAAAATGCAAGAGAAAAACAACTTAAAGTAGGGAATGTTTATTTGGGCTCAAAGTTTCAGAGGTTTTAGTCCATGGCTAGCAGGCTCCACTGCTTTTAGGCCTGTAGTGAGACAGAAACAGCATGGTAGCAAGGCATGGTGGAGGAAAGCTGCTTACCCCATGGTTGCCAGTTGTCAGAGAAGGAGGGAGAGAGCCAGGGAAGTAAAAAAGAAGAGAGAAGGGAAACGAGGAGGGTAGGCAAGCTATAATCCTGAAGAGCCCAGTCCCATGAGCCACTGGGGCTTTAAACTAGATCCTACCTCCAAAATTTTCATCACCGCCTAATAATTAGAAATTCACAACAGATCAATCCACCAATAATGTCAGAGCCCTCCAGTTGTCTTTCCAAAACCTCCTCCCCTCACCCAAACATTGCTGTATTGATGACTAAGGCTTCAACACATGAGCCTTTGGAGAACATTTCATATCCAAACCACGACACGTGTGCAAGGCCCTAGGTTCAATCCAAAAAAACAACTGCAGAGAGTAATGCTGAAGCAAGATGTAGATTCTTGTCATTGAACGTCTCCAGGTGGACAAAACATCCAAAATGTGCCTCCATATTTATGGAGCTCAGAGTGAGATCGACCCACTCATGAGTACCCCTGGCCACACTGAATGTTCCTCTTAAAAGGGAAGAAGTTGTTCCTAAAGCAGAAAAGGAAGCTGCATGGAAGAAAAAGATACCCCAGAAGAAACTGCAGAATCAAAAACTAATGGTGCAGGAATAAATTCAGTGCCAAATAAATGCAAATAAAAGTTTCTTTTAAAAAAAGATCCTCTCATGTTTCTCATTTCCTCTTCTGCCACCACCTGGAGAAAATGCTGCTTTTAAAAAGCTGAATTGGTTAGATTTGACCCACCCAAAAATCTCCTTGTCATAAGGTCCACTGTATTCTTAGGTTCTACCCTCACTCAAAGGGAAAATTCTTATCTCAGGGTGAGGGCACTGGGGACATTTGCATAATTCTGCTTACACAGAAAGCATTTGAGAAGAACATGGGCTTAGGAGGGCTCAGCAAGGGCCTGTTTGCTTACCTCCATGGGGCACTGAGGAATTTTTTTCAGTTCTAAAGGGCAGTCATCATAAAGGGATATAACAAGTGAGCAGCCGCCATCCATAATCCCATCCCCAGGACCCCCAGAGCCGGAGTAGTGGGACACATTGGAGTGTGTGTCACCCAGAACTAGGTGCTTGCTGGGGAAAATGCTCATTTGCACTCCCAGATGCATTCCCCATCCCATCCTCCCACACCAGCACAGCCTTCAGTATCAGCTACCCTTCTGATCTGGGGGAGGAAGGCCTTTGGTTATTTAGCCATTTTCTTCCTCCATGAGATTTCTCTCTTCTATAGTTGTGACCCCAGCTATACCTAGAGAGTCTTATTTCCCAGGTCTGCAGAGCCAGCCTTGGGTTAACCCTTTGTTGGTCAAAGACTCTTGCTGGCTAATTCTGTGTAGGGTCCTCCTGTGCCAGTGCACAACTCCTACCCAACCTGCATCCTGTGTGCCCAGCCAAATCTTGCATACACACACCCTAGTCAGTCCTTCCATGTCAGCCTTCCACTTAGGAATTTTCTGGATACATGTCTAGTCTCCCATAAACCCCACCAGTCCCCCAAACTAGGAGGTGGATGTATGGCTAGCATCCTGCTGCACAGCCGCATTACCTGCTCCTCGACACTTCCTGCTGATACACATCAGATAAGTCACCTGACTGCTCTGCCTCTGTTCCCATATTTGTAACACAGGGGCAGAGACAAGGCTAGATCAGCAGTCCCCAGTTTGGGGTCACATCTGGAATTGTTCAAATGCAGATTTCTGGGTCCCATTTCCCATTGCTCAGGTTTCCTGGGAAGCTGCTTCCAGCCAACCTGCTCAGAGCAGCTGGATTGTCTCATTTGCCTGGTTATTATGGAGAGATCCACACACAGACAATCAAACCCCTCAGCTCACCTGTAAGAGGAAACGAGCGAGCGACAAGTGTAATAGTGGGAAGAGAACAGATATGCTGTGTCACTCCACTCGCATTATCCCCCATAATGAGCTCTCCCTGGCAGCTGCTCACCAGCTCACACAGGTACTGCACTCACTGCTCACCTGCCCAGGGAGCCTGGGGTGGGGGGTTTTGGGGTTTTCACTGCCCACTGCCCCACTGCAAGGCTGAGGCTACACTGTCTGTCTCTGGATCTCAACCTCCTCCGTGGTCATTCCCCAGCTGGATGAATAGGAAGGAAAATAAAACTATCCATAAGGGGAGGCTTGTCCACCTATGGAGATGCTCAGCACCCTAAGAAACTCTCGTTTCACATATGAGAAACTGAGATAGTCGATAGATGCTGTGAAGAACTGGCCCTTTGCTGAGCTTGGAGGAGGGCAAGCTTGTGGTCAGACAGGTAGAGCCTGCTCATACTACAGCACCTGATGGACAGTACACATCATTTCAGGAAGTATACTTCATTGTGCCAGATTGTCAGGGAGGACCCAGCCCTCACGGAGGCCATGGGGAAAAGAGTTGCACTGGGCTTTGGAAAAGACACAGGACCTGACTGTCATGTGTTAGGTGATGTCAGACTTGCTGCAAAGGAGTAAACAGACAGTTGGTGTGCCCTCTGACTGGGCAGAGGGAGGCAGGGTCACCGATGTCATCTCCCTTAACCAGCTCCTGCTCACTTAGAAGAGGCAAGGTGAGGGGAACAAGTCAGACCTGGAATCAGATCTCTACATTCCAGGAGATATGGAGGTTTCTCCCCAGGGTGGAGCAAAGAGACATGGATTTCATCCACCTGGGCTCCTGACAAGCTGTGTGGCAGTGGACAGGTCTCTGCCTTGCTGAGCCTCTGCTCCTTATAGCAAAAGATGCTAGGCTACTCTTTGTCCTCAATTGGTGCCATCAGCAACCTCGAAGCTCAGGACTGCCTGCAGCCCAGTCTTCTGAGGGGCTGGTTTCAGGTCCACCAAAGATGAAAATGGAGAGGGAGAAACAAAGCTTCCCTCATACATTAACACAGTGTTGATATGTCCCGTCACTCATTTGGCACTTCAGAGTTCTCTGAAAGAGATCATTCCCCAGCTCCCACATATGGACCACCCCAGGAGCTTGCAGGTGGCAAAATAAAGCACAACTATCAATTTTTTAATTGTTTTCCTTTTCCTTCCCAGTGCAAAGTAAACCTACCCCCCAATACACACCACCATGCTCCATGTTTACTCCCATTTGTATAGCTGCAGGCAGCCAGTAAGTCTCAGATTCCAGGAGAAAGCTCTGGAGAGCCAAAACCCAGGACAACAGGGGCCCGGAGAGGCAGGAGGATGGCAGACCCCTTCTCTGGGGGCTGGAAATCTGCACCTCTGAGCTCCCAGGGCTGCCCGACCACCACCACATCTGTCTCTGTTCTTTCCCACAGCCCAGTGGTGGGCTCCTCAGGCCATGCTGGAACCAGTGAGACCCAGGCCAGCCTGACAGGCCCCTCCAGGTGGACCACCTTCAGGTTGCAGGGTACAAGGGAGAGGCACAGAGACAACCTGAGGAGGGCAAGAAGCAGGGGCTTGGAAAAAATCTCAGTGGTTTCTGAACATTAAATAAGTTGGTGTTCAATGGGATACAAATGACATGCAAATGAGCTTCTAGTATTTTTTTAAAAGAAGCACCAGTGGTTTGACTGAGAGGATAGTAGTTATTCTCTCAGCCGCCAGAAACATCCTAAGTGATCTCTCCTCCTCAGGAATACACCACTGCATTTAGGGACTGCCCATGCTACCCGCAGTCAGGCCCCTACTCCTCAAAGGCCACAGGTACACCCCGGCACCACCTGCCTACTGCAAGGGGCTCCCTGTGGATGTTTTTCCCCATCAATTCCTCTTTCTTTGTGCTCCACAAGGCAGATGGGTAAAGGCAAAAGCAACTTCAAATCTAGACTTTGCAGCCCCTCAGAAATCTGACCTAGTGTTATGTGATCCCTCATTTTACACACGAGGAGACCTGACCACACAGCAGGTGTGTTCCTGAGCCAGACCTAGAACTTGGGCTCTCACATCCATCCCTGCCCACTCGGCTCACCTAGACTTCACTTGCTGTCCTTCAGAGGCCACCCAGAGCCACTCACTTCTATGCAGTTCCTAAAGCTTCTCAAGTCTCTGTGGAGACCTAATCCAAGAAAACCCCATTTTCTTCATGCCCTTTTACAGTCTAGACCCGTGCAGACATTCCCAGGTAGGGGGCACAGGGATTCCCCAGTTGAGGAAGCCAGAAGGAAGATAGAAAGTAATCGGATGGCAGAGATGAGTGTTGCTCAAACCAATGGGATCCACCTTTCCCAGAGCTTAAGAGGTTTGAGCTGTCAGAGGCCCTAAGGAGACTGAGGGAGATGGCTGAACCTTCTCTAGAGATAGCTGCTGGGAAGGAGAGGCGGGTAAGGAGGGGTAGGGTATAGTCAGGAGGAGAAGAGAAGCCCAGAGTCTACAGCTGTCCCTTGGGAGGATCCTCTACCACAAAATGCCACATACCCAAAGGAAGAGGTGGCCCCTCTTGGAGCCCACCCTCCTACCTTCCACTTTCAGGGTTCCTGGTTTAGCCTTTTCCTGCATCAGTCCTATGGCTTGTGTCAAGATATCTACTCCACAAAGCCTCATGCAGTCTTAGATGGGGCTTTTCGAAGGTGGCTGGATCTAGGGTGCATGATGCTGGGATTAAGGGTGTGATTCTGGGATTGATTCATGGTATGATGCCAGGATGAAACCCCGGATATGAGTGCTACCCGCTTTAAAGTTGGGTATCCTGGATAGCACAGTGCCGGGCTACATAAGGGATCAAAGGGGGCTACTACTGTTACTGGCTGCTTGTTGTTTTTGCTGCTTTCTGCCTGCCATAGCTGTTTCTCCTCTGTGAGGGCAGGTGTTTTGTGTCAGCAATGAGAAACGTAACTAAGACAATCAGGATTCAGAGGTAAGATGGGGCAAGGAATAAATAAGACGTCAGACCCGAACATTCATGTGCCCAGAAGCAGTCTCTGGCAGGGACTAGAATTCAAGGCAGACTTCCCAGTCCACTTAGAGAAAGTTTGATAAATGAATATATGAACTGACCGGGTAATTAATCATTACTGGAGACACTCCAGCCAGAGAACTCTTACCCTTTCTCCAGGCTCTACATTCTTCCCACAGACCCATTTAGTCTGGCCACTCAGGGGATCTCAAAGCTACCTGGCTAAGGGAGTGTGCATGGGCTCCCATGATGGGCACATTCTCCAAACTTTTCAGGGCCTGCCAAACTGTGAATGAACCATGACTTCACCTTCATGCAAGCTCTGAGAACTCCAGTCCCTCCAGTATCAAGACGTCCCACTTTTGTGATTCTCCAGACATCTGATTCTCTAGCCCATGTTTCACATCCTGTGTTAGTCCTTTCTACAGGAAGTAAGGAGGTTGCATAAGGCAAAGGAGAAAACTCACCAAACCCTAATCCTCTTGTCCTCAGCTTCAGACCCCAGATGGCAGGAAGGGCCCGCCCACATTCATAGAGCTGGCCAGCAGTCATGTTCAGAAGAAGGCAGAAGGTTGGGCTTTCTGAGCCTTGATTTCCTTACTTATAAAAGAGGATTAACCTGAAAATAAGATAACAAATACATGAAAACTTTTGCACAGTGCCAGGCACAGTAGGTGCTCAACAGATAGTAGTTCTCATTTATGTCCAAATGGATCCACAGTTCTGTGCCTTCATTCTGCCATTCTCCCAACAGAATGTTCTGTCTTTCCCACTATCTACCCCAGGAAACTTTCATTCAACTTTCTATGCAGAGCATAATGAGCACCAGACACAGAGTAGTGGTTAAGAGTTTAACCATTTGGCCCAGTATTCCTGAATTCCAATTCTGATTCCACCCACTGCTGTACAATCTGAGAAAAATGAACCTCTCTGGACTTCAATTCCCTTCCCTGTTTTGCAAGATTATTGAGAGGATAAACAGAAAAGCATAAGGCACATGAGCCAGTATCTACTTCATAATAGGTGCTGGATGAACTTTTCAAAATTAAAATGGCCAGTTCTGATATCATCTCCTCTTGCTTTAAAAATCTAAAATAACACTGAATAAAGCTGAAATCCTGGTGCCACTCCTAGCTATAAACAACTCTACCCTCATGGTCTTGCCTCCTCTACACTGCCCAGAGTGGCACATGCATCATAGGACAGAGTGACAGCAAAGTGATGGTGAGCACATGGTCAGTGAACTAAGTGAGGAACCAGAGCATGGGCAGTAAAGGAGAAAGACCTCAACTTGAACTGACTTAAGGCTCCAGAAGTCTCAAATCCAGTCCAAATCAACTACCTAGCCTGCTTGTATAGTGAAATGGCTTAGCCACTGTCCCTTTGGAGATGGCTTCACAAAGTCAGTGCTGGGTCCAAGGGCCCTTCCTGGAGTCCCTGTTCTCCTCTCTGAGTGCACAATTTCTCCAAGACTGAACTCTGGTTAGGAAATTCAAGATATATTCAATTCACTTCTAGGCCCTCCTCCTTCCCAACGCCAGCCCTCTGTCCCCCAGAGCTAGGCAGCAGCGGCTGTCAGGAGATCCTATCTAGCTCTGGCTTGACATTTCAACAGCCAAAGACCCAGAGATAAAAGTTGTCACTAAACAAAGTTCCTTCCCCCTCTCCTTCTCCCTTCCTGGAGACTCAATAGGCATCAGAGCGGGCATAAGACGGTCTCGGGTTCTTGCTACTGCTGCTACTGCCAGTGCAACTCCTACTTTTTGGGGGTGCAGGGACCTTCACAATTGATGAATACGAAGAAGCAATTTTCACCTGTACTTTTATGATTGCAGCAACTTAGGGGAAAAAGATGTCCTTTCAGATAAGCATTTGAAGGAGGGGGAGGAAGGTTTTCAAAGCTTCCTTTGTTCTCCTAGAGAGCCATGCCATGGAGTTCTGGCAGACAGCCAGAGAGAAAGGAGAATTTTAAAAACACAATCTGAACTGGTTTCCAAACTGCTACACCATCTCTGTCATCAATTAGGGATATTACTTAACACGGGGTCTGGGCGGTGGTCTCACCCAGCCTGCTCTCCCTAACTGGATGCAATATGGTGATGAATTCTTCAGAAAATGGCTGCATGCTTCATCTTGGCCTGCTGACACCCAAGACCAATCCAGGATAGGCTGGTACAGGCCTTTAGGCACACTCCTGGGTGGGAGATAAAAGGTGGACCATGCTGTGGCCCCTCAATGGAGGCAGAAAGCATAGCCCAGGAGACCCAAGAAGAGTGGGCTGGCACCTAGGCTGGGAACCAAAGGCAGCCAGGGAGAAAAGGAGAGGCTGATTCTGTGTCCCACGCCAACCAGAGGGCTGCTTAGCAGCAGCCTGAAGCCTTTCCATTGAAGACCTAAACTCACCAGGTGCTGAAAGTGGTGCTTGTCAGGACACAAAAAGTTCTAGGGACTTCACACTACAAAGAGGTGGGCCTGAAATCAGGTTGAGCTGCCAAGACTGAAATACTGTCCCCAAGAATTCTACAGAACCTGAATTACGGCCTCAGCACCACCAAAGATCACAAAATGGTCAGTATCCTTCACAATGTAAAATTGACTCCCTACAGCTTGCAATGGAGACAAGTCCTGGGATAGCGAGGAAGCCAGACTTCACAGGGCCCTGAAAGACTCTTACTTTTGGAAATGACTCAGGCTTTGGGTTCAGTATGCTCCCCACTCTATCCTACAGTATCAAGGGTGGGCAAGGGCTGTTTTCTTCCCGCCTCATAGGATAGCTGAGCTCACACTGGAATGCTTACATGGAAAAAACAGTAATACAGATCCAGATCAGCAGATTTCAGACCTATAGGTGGCTTGTGTTCACCTTGAAACCCACAAGGTTACCTCTTCAGCAGGATGGAGCCAGAGTGACCTTCTTTGCCAGAGGTCACTGTTTCCCACATCACCTAGGATCCTGGAGGTCCATGCCAGGGAAGTGAAATGGGGTTTACCTTCTAAGTTACCTATACCCTGCCTCCTTATCACTAGGTTCTGTCCCATAATATACTTTTTAACTGACTAATTAAGGTAGGTACCATTCCTCAGATATCTTCTGGAGGAATCACATTCCTTGTAGGCCTCCCCAAATCACAAGCATGTCAGTATGTAACCCCACAACCTCACATGTGTGCAAGAAATGCACAAGTTCGAGAGCAAAGGGCTATTTCTTCAGCCTGAGTTTCCTGCCAATTACTCCAGGTTTCTTTGGGACTATAGAGAAACCTGCCCTACTTGGCTAGAGGTCTTACACATTCCACCCTTGCCTCTTGCCCAGTTGGTAGTGTCCAATACTCCAGACACTATTCCTTAGAACTCCTCTTTGCTTTCAGGGTTCCGACACTGACCTAATGGACCTTCCACATTCACAATGCAAATATCTACTTGACTCCCTGCAATAAGCTCCACCCTACTGCTGCACCCCTTCCCAACTTCCCAGAGGACTGCCACCAATACAGATAATGCTAAGGTCATCCCAAGACTCCTTTAGACCTGTGAAGGGAATATTTAGCACCGGAGCCAGCAACATTGATGAGTCAGAGAGAATAATGAGCTAATCTGGTAGGGATCTTCATTCTCCAGAATTCTCCTCAGCATGAACATTCCATAATTTCCTATAAAATACAAGATATCCAAGAGTCCTAGGAGTGAACAGAACTGTTCTACACAAGGCATGGTTAGAACCTGCTTGAAGAGAGAAGATAAAAGAAAACACTGGTCAGATGGTCAATGGTTGCATCTCACCAGGTAAACTAAACCATCTCTTGGATTCCTGAAATCTCTAAATTTTCAGTGAGTCTACAGCAGTGATGGTGAACATTTTAGAGATTTCAAAAATATGGCTCACTGTGGCATGCCGTAGGTTCGACGTCACTGGTCTACTGAAATCCATCAAATGTCAGACTTGCTCAGATAATACATGGAAATTAAAAATAGGAGACCCAGAAAGACCTAGAGAAGTAGCATGTTAGAAACGTGAAAAAGCAAGTGAAGGAACTTAATAAATTATAGGGACATTAATGCTCAGAACTTCCCAGAACTGAGGTTTCAGAAAGTTTAATAAATCTCTGAAGATCAAACACTTAGTGGCACAGCATCTGACTGGCAAGCCCAAGGTCCTGAGTTCGATTCCCAGTACAAAAAAAAAGATCTAACATAATCATTATAACCATCATGCTACTAAGCACAGCCTAGGAGGCCAACTTTGTATACTTCATTTTCTAAATCTTCATAACAACACTGTCAGATGGTTATTATAGCCATCATAAAGATATAGAAAAAGGATCAGAGTGATTAAGTTAACTTTCCCTGATGTCATACAACTATTGCATGGCAAAATTAGGATGGAATCCCTGGCCAGCTGAGTCTAAAATTCATACTGTTTCTATTATAAAATGTTGGGACCCACAAGTCTCTTGATTCTTTTCTATCCTCATTCATCTTGGTTTCTTATCATTTCCCCTTATAATCTGCTCCTCAAGGTTCAGCATGAGTCCATGGTGTGATCACCTGAGAAAGATCACAATCAGTTGGTCACTCAACAAATATTTGTCAAAATTTTTGCCTCTTGCAAGAAATCATACAAGAGATTTAGGATTCAAATACAAGTACAGGGCAAACAATAACCAAGCATTGTTCTCCACGACAGACAGCACATGTGGTACTACGGAACAGCTCAAGGCAGAGTTTGGGTTCTCCTTGGGCAGGTAGAGAAGCATATGCCACTGAAAGCACAGAGAGGTTATCTGGCCAAAATGGACCATACATGGCCTCTTGGTGCCAAATAGCTGGGCCTAGAAGACTCTAGGAAACATAAATAGCCTTTTCTTTTTCCCACCTAATCTCTTTACAAATCAGGGGGGAAAAAAAACCTGAAAGTGTAGACAGTGTAGACTCCCTATCATGTTCGACTTTACATGGAGGGAAGGAAAGACCAAGCTGACATTTTCTGAGCATAGCCCATGTGCCAGGTACACCTTCACAGCTCTTCTTTGCTGAAAGAGTAACAGATTGGTTAAGTAACTGGACTTTCGTCTTCTGCTGGAAATGCAGAAAGCCTCACCTACTCCAAGCCCCTGCTGGGATGATACTTTTATTAACCACTGCCTCACTACCCCAGCCAGAAGCTGCTGGCCATGCACTGAACTGACTAGTTGATTAAGCTGCAGGCACAGCAAGTAGCAAGTGCTACATGGGACTGGACCAACCCTGGATGGCTGGCCAGGACTCTCCTCTAGTCAAAGCCATGAAATAAGGAAGTATCTGGAGGCTTGGGTCCACGCTGTTCACTCTCTTGCCTCCTCTGTACCTGAAGACTGCTCCCAGGGCACCTCCATTCCCTTTATCCCCATCCCCCTTCCCCAGCCAAGAAGGCTGGGCACCAGCCTCAGGAAAATGTCAGCCAGACCTGGCCAAGCATATGCCTGTGTCACTGGCACCCATGGGGAGCTCAACAGTCAGGAGGTGGAAGCGCCTAGTGCCAGGGGCAGGGCAGATGGCATCTCATCAGCCCTGTCACTGTTCTGAGAACCCTCAAACCTACTCTTGGCTTCCTTTCTGCCACAAAGGCTGCCTGGGAGTCTTCATCCGCCATGCCCATGGCAATCCACCCAGCCCGCAATGGCATGCCAATCCAGGAGTTGGCAGAGACACGCGCACGGCTCGATTCCCTCTGCCACCTGCCTGTTGTCACTCTTCATTGAGCATCGTTGGCCTTCCATAGGGCTGTGCTCCCAGGCTGTAAGCTTCCAATCTGCTCTCTGGGAAGCTGACAGAGGATGGGCGGGGTGGGGAAGGCCTCCCTGCCGCACTCCCACCACCTCCTTGCCCAGGGCCTGGATGTTGGAACAAGTACTAGGAACCCAGATGGTAATTGCTGCCATCTAATTATGCGTGCATATGATATTAGCCAAAAGCATTTGACTATCTCCTGTGGTCTCCAGCAGATCAAATGGAGAGCCTACATGGGTTCAAGGATTACTCCAGCAAGGTAATGGCTGACAAGACTGCCTGCTGCCACTCAGGCAGCCTCTGGCAAGCTGTCATCTCCCACTGGAGCCTTCACTCTTTACCTGAGGAAGAAGAAGAGCTGGGCTTACTCCTGGAGGCCAGCAAGAGCTGGAATCTGGCAAGGCTCAGGGCTCTTGGTCTTTTCCTTATCCAGTCTTACCAGTCACATTAGCAAAGACCAAGCTAGAAGTAAAGAGGCAAAGGTTCGTGGTTTCCAAAGATAGCATTATATACTCATGGGGAATTCTTCTCATGCTTTAATAATCACTAGAAAGGCCTCTGTTCTTCAGAAACCACCATATCTAGTTTACTAGTTGATAACTTTTTTACTAAAGGAAACTTCTACCCATGTGGCATCATTTGCAATTAACTGGAAACACTCAATATTGTCTTCGCCTGGCCCAGCTTCCTAAAGGGCAGATACCCTGTTTGATTTTATTTTCTTTCTGGAACCTAAGATACTTTAACACAGTGCTTTGCATACATTACTGGTTCCAGAAATATTTATTAAGCTCAATTTCACAAGTTTATTTTTCCATTTTCTTTCTACTGTCTATGTAACAGGCACCATGGTAGACACTAGGGAAACAGATATGAAAAAACCACAACTTTTACCCCTAGAAGCCTCCCGTGTTACCCACTAACATTTAACTTTGGAAGCCTGGAGAGAAGAGAAGAAGAATATCCAACAAAGAAGAAGAGATGGAAGCAAAGTTAGAGAGTCATGATTTAAAAAGGAGGGACTTAGGTGAGATATCAATCAGTGAGGACTTTCTGAGGGTTTCAACATTTGCACGGTCAAGCCGGGTGTGCTGGTACACGCCTTTAATCCCAGCACTCGGGAGGCTGAGGCAGGAGCATCATTGTGAGTTCCAGACCAGCCTAGGCTACGAAGTGAGTTCAAGGCCAGCCTGAACTGCATAGTGAGACCCTGTCTCAAAAAATAGGGCCAGAGATTTAGCTTAGTGCCTGCCTGGCAGGTGTGAGGTTGTAAGTTCAAACCCCAGTACCAAAAAAAAAACAAAAATGAATTACATGTACACAGAGGAGAAAAATCAGCACCTCCCAAGAATCCACCATGCTGGGACTGGGAGGATCTAACAAGAGTTACTTGTACACAGTATTATGAGACAAGTAATTCACTTAGAGCTATGAGAGTGTCCTCCTACAATCATCTCTTAAAATCATTGCAAGAGCATGGCTTGAAGGACACCCTCACATCAGCCACCAGAAGGCCTTGTGGGTTCTCCAGATTTGGCATAGCAGAATGAATCCCTGAGAGTTGGATGAAGAGGAAGAAAGGAACTAGGAGCTGGTGCTTCTGCCCTGGGATGGGCTAAGGTGTTATAAAAGCTGACCTATCTAAATCCATTGAGAGTAGAGGCTCAGTCTAGTGGGGATATAGCTGTCTCCAGTCATGTCAGAGTTCCAAGGAGATGTAGAGAACCCTGGGAAAGCCTGTCAGAGTACTGGGGCATGCGTGTGTGTGTGAGAGAGAGAGACAGAGACAGAGAGACAGAGACAGAGTCAGAGACAGAGAAGCTAAACTAAGCAATGCTTACATTGCGGTTGCTGGGGTCACCTCACACCTGGCTTTGGGTCAGGGTTCAGTTCCAATGATTAGACATGGGATAAAGACAAGCAACATCAACGTGCAGTTCCTACCTTTCCAGCAGCAACCACCTCCTCTTTTTCTGCCTCTTCCATCTCCAGAGAGGCTGCCTGCCTACTTCTCCTTCACTCCATCCAACACATCACAGCCTTCCAGTCACAAGCAAGTGGGTGTGTCAGACTGTAAATCACCATAGGTGAAGGGTTGACACCTCCTGGGTAATGAAGAGAGAAAACACATCAGAGCTGTTTAGGGCACATGACAGCTGATCACAGAGGCCTCCTCCTTGTCCATATGTGTTTTGTCAACTGATCATTCAGAGCAGCCTGGAGAGGGACCTTGCTCAAGTCCCTTGGGCAATCTGAAGAAGGGACTCTTTTGATCCCAGACATGCTTAGCTGGTCTTAGCTACCTTCCCACTGCTCCCATGGTGGGGTGGAGCAAGGGGAGGAGAGGCTCCCTTTGAAGTTCATTCTGGGATGGGGCAGAACTTCCTTTACCTGCAGAAAAACTGACAGCAATAGGCTGTGGTGTGCCTGAGAAATAAATCTCCCAAGAGGAACCAACAAGGAGGCTCTCACCAAGGCTACTGTGGCATTTTTGCACAGCCCTCATTTTTCCAGGGTTCCTCTGGCCTCTACAGAAGACAATATAGCCATGTGACCTTGCAAAGCCACTAAATCTCTCTGAACTGCCACAGCATTATGTACAAAACAGGGATAATTCTGCACTTTATTAAATCTAAGATACCACTGAGTGTAAGAATCACTATTTTTTGACTGCTGAGAAAGAAAACAAGGACCACCAATTAAGCTATGATATGTTTGTTATCCATTGTAAGACCCATCCTGATGTCAGAGATGTTAAAATGAGAATATCATTGTGAGAATTTATGAAAGATGATAATAAGAATTCTTTCTGCACAGGTTTTGGAGAAAGCCGAGTGGGCTAATGAGCATCAATACACTTTGTAAACTGAGAAGCGCTGTGAAAGTGTGAGTTGTGCTTATTATTAGAATGTCAGTGATGGTCAACATCTTGATGGCACTAGAATGAGAATTTCAGGAAGAAACCTGAAAACATCAAGTCTGTCTCCTGCACCACTACATCCCCAGTGCCAGAACTATGTAGCACATAACAGATTCTCTAAATATTTCTAAATAAATGATGAATATGCTATGACATTCTAAGGCTACCAGTCTCAACCCTTAATTGGTACATTCTGCACTGCCAGGCCATGAGTAGTGTTGAGCGCCGGGTCCAAGGCTCTAATGCTCCCCTTCTTGGCCCTTTGGAAGTGTACAACATTAGTGCTTAGGCGGACTTGAAGTCAAAGCTTTGCAAATGTAGACAGGTACCACCTTCCACAGTTGGCCTTGGCTTCCATCAAATGAGGTTATCCCAGTGAACAAACAGAAACCAGCCCCATTTCTGAACAACACAAATATTGGAAACATTTATTGAGCAACTGTATGAACAACTAAGGGCTGAGTCCTACATAGGAAAGATACAAATAGGAACTTCTTTCCTCTAGAGTTAATAACTGACTGAGCACACCGGTAAGAAAGAGAAAAATGAAAACAACATGAAGCATGTACACGACTTCAGAGACTATTAGTTGCTTACTTTGTTAGTGTATTTGTCTTGGAGGGCTGCCATAACAAAAAACAACAGCCTAAATTAAACAACAGAAAGTTATTTTTTCAAGGTTCAGGAAGATAAAAATCCAAATCAAGGTGCCACTGGGTTAACTTCTCTGAAGTTCTCTCTTGAGCTTGGACGTGCTCATCTTCTAAGTCATTACATGGCCTTTTCTCTCTGTGTACTTGTGTCCAAATCTACTCTTCCTACAAGGACACCAGTCATATTAGACTAGGTTGCACCCTAATGACCATGTTTTACTTTAACTACCTCTTTAAATATCCTATCTCCAGAGTTAATCACATTCTGAGGTGCTGGGGATTAGGAACACAGTTTAGTCCATAACAATAATTTAGTTCATTCAACAAACATTGAATAATCACCTACTTACATTAAGCATTACACTAACTAATGAAAACACACAGATAAATATGACCATCCTTAAGAGGATCACAGTCTAGAGGGAAAGCAGAAATGGGTAACTGCTTCCTTTGTGTAAGTATAATGATAGGAATATAAAACTGGCACTATAGGAGTTCTAAGAAGGGACACCTATCCCAAGTGGGAGACGGTCAGGAAAAGCTTCCTGGAAGAGATGATGTCTTACCTGACAATTAAGGGTAAGTACGAGCCAAATTGAGGTTGGAAAGAGAGGAAAAGATACTCCTGAGAAGAGAAGTAACAGCCAAAGTGAAGAAAACCCATGTGACAGGCTGGGGCCACAGTGAGGTAAGGAGATGATCACTCTCAGAGGCTGATCTGAAATTACAGGATGCTCAAAATCAATATGTTCTTATTTTGTTCCTAGGGAACTCACTAGTCCCAGGACTAGCTCTGTTTCTGAGGACACAAATGGTTCAGGCTGGCTGGGGCAAAGATACAAAGCAAGGACTGTGTTGCAAAGAGGTAGATAGAGTTGGGAATAGATTCTGGAAGGGTCTCTCAGCAAGCCCAATGAGATTTATCTTTGTCCTGTGAGGGAAGAGGAGTCAAGAAATCCAGGATGGACCTTGTGGGAGTATTTCTTCACCTCTCTAGTTGGGCAGATACATATTCCATTGGGTGATTGTGAGTTTTAAACACAAAGCACGTTGCTCAGTGCCTGATTGGAAGCTCAATAGATCATAACTGTCATTATTATTATTCTGCCCAGGATGGTTCCTTATCTGTGGAGAAGGGATAATAAAACCACCTCATAGGGTTGTTGGAGGATTAAATGAGACGACCTATGTAATGAGAATTAAATTAGACAAACTATGTAACAAATCTCTATGAAAAGCAGCTTCATTATCTGCAAAATAGGAATGATTTTATATTTTATTAATTTAAGATACCACTGATTATAAAACCCATTATTCTTATATTTACCACTGAGAAAGAAATTAAGATTAAGCAAGATAATCTATGGAATGTGTTCAGCATCATACTTGAGGCATAGTAGGTACATGAACAGGGGAGAGGTAAGCTGTCCCTTGCTTTGGCTTCTCTCCAGTTGCCCAAACTGGAAACCTGATCCCTCTTGACTTTTCTTCTCTTTCATCTTTTCACCTAATTAATCGCCGAATTCTGGGCATGCTACCTCCTCACTAGTTCAGACTCTACCTACTTCTCCTCCTCCCTGTGCCTCACTCTTAGTCTCTTCATTCAGACCACTAGCACTTCCAGGTCACTGTGTGCCTGTTGTAGAGGTTACTGGGGTTAAAATGAGGTCACAATAAGACATGATAGACTCCTAATCCCATAGGATTGGTAGCCTTTCAAGAAGAGCAAAATTTGGACACAGCTGTGCACAGAGGGAAGGCAATGTGAAGAAACACATTATGAAACAATGTGAAGGGAGTAAGAAAGCCACGTGATGATGGAGACAGAGACTGGAGCGATGCTGCTGCAGGCCAAGGAATGCCTGACACCACTAGAATCTAGGAAGAGGTAAAAAGAAATTCTACCCAGAGTCTCAAAGGGAGCCTGGCCCTGCTGACACCTTGATTTTAGACTTCTGACCTCTACAACTGTAAGACAGTTAGTTTCTGCTGTTTTAAACCACCCAGTTTCTGCATCTTTATCATGGCAACCCTGAGAAATGCATACAAGCACCAAGTCCTACAATAGCTAGGACTATGATATTTGTCAGAGGAGGCAGGAAAGAAGGAAGGGAATGA
>RJWM01004065.1:84241-105684 GCA_004363535.1 Dasyprocta punctata | reverse complement strand
TTGAATAGGAGTGGTGATAATGGACATCCTTGTCTTGTTCCTGATTTTAGGTTGAAAGTTTTCAGTTTTTCTCCATTTAGTAAGATGTTGGCTGTTGGTTTATGATATATGGCTTTTATCAGGTTGAGGTAGAGACCATCTATTCTGATTTTCTGTAGGGTTTTTATCATGAATGGGTGTTGGATTTTGTCAAAAGCTTCTTCTGCATCTATTGAGATGATCATGTGGTTCTTGTCCTTGACCCTGTTGATACGGTGTATTACATTTATTGATTTGCATATGTTAACCATCCCTGCATTCCTGGGATGAATCCCACTTGATCATGGTGTATAATCTTTCTGATAACTTTCTGTATTCTATTTGCCAGTATTTTATTGAGGATTTGTGCATCTATGCTCATTAGGGAGATTGGTCTGTAATTTTCTTTTTTGGTTGGGTCTTTCTCTGGTTTTGGTATTAGGGTAATGCTTGCTTCCAGGAATGAGTTAGGGAGACTTGCTTCCCTTTCAATTTCATTGAAGATTTTGAGGAGTGTTGGCATTAAGTCTTCCCTAAATGTCTTACAGAATTCAGCAGTGACTCCATCAGGGCCCGGGCTTTTCTTTGTTGGTAGGGTCCTAATTACATTTTCAATTTCATTAGCTGAAATTGGGTTGTTCAGCAGCTTTATATCTTCTTGACTCAGCTTTGGTAATTCATAGGTTTCTAGGAATCTGTCCATTTTGTCTGTGTTATCAAATCTATGTGAGTAAAGGTTTTCGAAGTAGGTGTTGATGATCTTCTGTATTTGCACCGGGTCTGTAGTGATTTCACCCTTTTCATTTCTTATTGCATGAATCTGAGTTTTTTCTTTCCTCTTCTTGATAAGGTTGGCTAGGGGTTTATCAATTTTATTTACTCTTTCAAACAACCATTAATTCTTTGTATTGTTTTCTTAGTTTCAATTGCATTAATTTCTACTCTAATCTTAATAATTCCCTCCCTTCTTTGGGCTTTGGACTTGACTTGCTCTTCTTTTTCTAGAAGTTTGAGGTGCAGCATTAGGTTGTTTATGTGTGTTCTTTCTGTTTTTCTGATATGAGAGTTTAGTGCTATAAATTTCCCTCTGAGGGAAATTTCATCGTATCCCACAGGTTCCGGTAATTTGTATTTGCATTTTCATTCAATTGTAGATATTGTTTAATTTCTTCTTTAACTTCTCCTGTGACCCATTGGTTATTTAGGAGAGTATTATTTAATTTCCATGTGTTTATGCTGTTATTGTAGGTTTTTTGGTCGTTCATTTCCAATTTTACTGTGCTATGGTCAGATAATATGCATGGAATTATTTCCGTTCCTTTGCATTTACTTAAGCATGTTTTGTGGACCAGTATATGATCTATTTTAGAGAGTGACCCATGTGCAGCTGAGAAGAATGTGTATTCTGATGTTGATGGGTGGAATACTCGGTACACATCTACTAGGTCCATTTGGTCACAAGTTTGATTCAGTTCTGTTATTTCTTTGCTGATTTTTTGTTTGGTTGATCTGTCTCTTTCTGGTGTTAAGGTCCCCTGTCATAACTGTACTATTGTTTGTTTGGTTTTTCATATCTATTAAGAATTGTCTTACATAGTTGGGTACTCCCATATTCGGTGCATATATATTTATGATTGTAATCTCTTCCTCTTGAAGTTTTCCCCTAACAGGTATGTAGTGACCTTCTTTATCTCTTTTGATCATTCTCGGTTTGAAGTTTGCATTGTCTGCAAACATAATAGCTACCCCTGCTTTTTTCTGGGTTCCTGTTGCACGGAGTATTGTTTTCCAGTCTTTGATTTTTAGTCTGTGAATTTCCTTTTGAGTGAGATGTGTTTCTTGTACACAGCATATTGTTGGGTTTTGTTTCTTAACCCACTCTGCTAGTCTGTTTCTTTTTATTGGTGAGTTGAGACCATTTACATTGATTGATATAACTGATATGTACTGGCTCATCCCTGTCATGATATCTTTCTGTTGTTGGTTTTCTACATTTTCTGTTTAATTGTTTGCCCTATTTAGTGGTTTCCTTTTGCTGTTATTCTTAAGATTGTGGCTATCTTTGTCTCTTTCTAGAGTGTCTTTCAGTACTCTTTGTAGTGTTGGTTTGGTGGCCATAAATTTCTTCAGTTGTTCTTTGTATTGAAAGTATCTTATTTCTCCATCAATTTTGAAAGATAGTTTTGCAGGGTACATCAATCTGGGTTGAAAATTGTTTTCTTTCAGGATTTGAATTATGTCACTCCAAGCTCTTTGTAACTTAAAGGTTTGTGTTGAGAAGTCTGCCGTGATTCTGATAGGCTTTCCTTCATAGGTGGTCTGTTTCTTTTCTCTGACAGCTTTTAGTATTTTGTTCTTGTGCTGTATTTCTGATACCCTTATTATTATATGTCTGGCTGAAGATTTATTTTGGTTATGGTTAATTGGGGTTCTGTATGCCTCAGTTACCTGTATTTCAGATTCTCTTCCCATTTTTGGAAAGTTTTCTGCTATTATTTCTGTGAATAGTCTTCATAGGTCATTAGTATTGACCCCTGCTTGTTCATTGATGCCTATTAATCTAATGTTATTTCTCTTGGCATCATCTTGCAGCTGTTGAATTGTTGTTTCTTGGTTCCTTACTATTTTTAGGAGATTGTTTCTTTCGTGGCCATGATCTCCCATGCTGTCTTCAAGATCTGAGATTCTATCTTCAGCTTCATTCAAGCGGTGTTTCAAACATTCCATGGAATTTTTCATTTCCTGCATTTCCCTTTGCATCTGTTTCATGCATTCTGCTTGTGTCTTATATTGTTCATTCAAAGTTTCCATCATTTTCTTAAGTTCTTCTATTTTTTTATCTTGCTCTTCTTTTGATACACACAACATTTCTTTAATAATGATTCTCATTTCATTTTTTAGTTGAGAGAATGTTTCTGATTTGAATTTCTCTATAGCTTCATTGAGCTGTTTCTTTGCTGCATTTTCTATCATTTCAGAAAGTTCAGTTGTGTGACTCCCACTGTCTTCCATTTCAGTGTCTCTTGCGTTTGTTTTCAGTGGGCTGGGGGACTGAAACTGCCTCTTGGTCTTTTGTTTTGTCATTTTCTTCTAGAACCTATGTGGCTCTGTGTCCTGCGAGGCTGACTGGGCATTCCTCTGATGGGTTGTGCTGAGCTGTGGGACCTGGTAGAGCTGGATCTTGTGCGCAGCAAGTGTGGGTGGCCTCCCGGGGTGTGTGGGTGGAGCCTCCACCTTCCCGGGTGGGGTCTGAGGCCTCCCGCTCCCAGGGAACTAGGCAGAGTGTACCCCGGAGTGTGGCGCCACCCTGACCCTAAGCCTGGCTGCAAGAAGTTCAGGGGTTCCGCTGTACCAGGCAAGCCTGGGCGAGTCCCAGGCCTATAGTGTCGGGGCCTTGCTTCTTGCTGGGTGGGGCCCGCCGCTAGCTCTAGGATGCAGCACAGGTCGCTCCACCGAAGTATGGGGCTCACGCGCGTTCCCTGCTCTGGTCGGGGGAGCCCAAGGTCTCCAATTTGCAGATATGCTGGTCAGTCCCTGAGGAGCAGCTCTGGGGTCCTGGACTGGGCTGGGCTGAGTACCTCTGTGTCCTGCAAGGCTGGCCGGGCTTTCCTCTGGTGGGTCGCACTGAGCCGTGGGACCTGGTAGAGCTGGATCTTGTGCGCAGCAAGTGTGGGCCATGATCTTTATAATTTCCTCCCTTGTACGAGCTTTTGTTTTGGCCTGCTGTACTTTTTCTAGAAGTTTGAGGTTCAAGATTAAGTTGTTTGTATGTGCTTGCTCTGTTTTCCTTGTATGGGCATTTATTAGTATACGTTTCCCTTTTAAGACTACTTTCATTGTGTCCCACAAGTTCCAGTATGTTGTATTGTCATTATCACTGAAGTGTAAAAACTGTCTAATTTCTTCTTTAATTTCATCTGTAACCCACTGGTTGTTCAGTAGGGTGCTATTTAATTTCCATGTGTTTATGAAGTTCTTGTGGTTTCCTTTGGTGTAGATTTCCAATTTCATTGTACTGTGGTCTGCTAGTATGCAAGGGATAATTTCAGTTCCTTTACATTTACTTAAGCATGTTCTTTGAGCCAGTATATGGTCTATTTTGGAGAATGTGCAGCTCAGAAGAATGTGTATTCTGATGTTGTGGGTTGAAACATTATAGATATCTACTAGGTCCATTTGTTCAAAAGTTTGATTTATTTCTAATATTTCAGTATTCATTTTTAGTTGATCTGTTTTTTTGTGACAGTGGGGTATCGAGGTCTCCCAATACAATTATATTAGGGCTTATTTGTTTTTCATGTCCATTAGTAATTGTTTTATATAGCTCGGTGCACTGGTATTTGTTGCATATATATTTATGGTTGTGATCTCTTCCTCTTCGATTGTTGCCTTTACAAGGATGTAGTGACCTTCTTTATCTCTCTTGATCAGTCTTGCCTTGAAATTCACTTTATCTGCAAATACAATAGCTATCCCTGCTTTTTTCTGGATTCCTGTCCCATGGAGTATTGTTTTCCATCCTTTACTTTCACTGTTTGAATTTCTTTTTGGATTAAGTGTGTTTCTTGTATGCAGCACATTGATGGATCTTGCTTCTTAATCATTCTGCCAGTCTGTGTCTTTTAACTGGTGAATTGAAACCATTAACATTGATGGTTAAAACTGATATGTATCATCTCATCATTGTCATGTTATTTTCCTGTCCTCTCCCGCCCCGCATTTTTTTCTTCCAATTGTTTGCCTTCCCTGGTGGATTACTTCTGTTGGGGTTCATGGAGCTGTAGTCCTTTTTATCTCTTTCTGTAATGTCCTTCAGAATATTTTGGAGTGCTGGTTTGGTGGTCATAGATTTCCTCAGATGTTCTTCGTCATTGAAGTATCTTATTTCTCCATCAATTTTGAAAGATAGTTTTGTGGGATACATCAATCTGGGTTGAAAGTTGTTTTCCTTTAGAACTTGCAGTACTTCACTCCAAGCTCTCCTTGACTTGAGAGTTTGTGCTAAGAAGTCAGCTGTGATTCTGATGGACTTTCCTTTATAGGTAATTTGTTTCTTTTCCATAATGTCTTTTAAGATTCTATTCTTTAATCCCTGCATTCGGAAGGCTGAGGCAAGAGGATCATTGCAAATTCAAGACCAGCCTGGTCTACAAAGTGAGCTCAAAACTAGCCTGCACTGCATAGTGAGACTCTGTATTGAATTTATGGAATCTTGACTATGATATGCCTGGATGTAGATTTTTTTTTTATTATTGCTAATTGGAGTTCTATATGCCTCACTTACTTGTATGTCAAATTCTTTTTCTCTAGCAGGAGAGTTTTCTATCACGATTCCTGTGAACATGTTTTTAATGTCACTTGTGGTATGTCCTGCTTGTTCATTGACTGCAGTGAATCTTAAGTTTCTGTTGTCTCATCTAGTAGCTGCTGGATTGATTTCTCATGGTCCCTTGCTAGTTTTGAGAAATCTTTCTTTTCCTGATCACTGACTGCAAGCCTGTCTTCAATATCTGAGATCTTGTCCCCACATTGGCCTAATCTGCTTCAAATACTTGCAGTGGAGTTTTTGTCCTGAATATCAGCTTGAGTCTTCTTTATGGATTCCATTTGTTTCCTATGCTGGACTTCCATGATTTGCTTAAACTTGTCTATTTTTCTGTCTGTGACTGATTTCCAATGTCACTAAGTATGGTGTGTATTTTGGTAATCTCTGTAGTTATTTGAGAGATTATTTCTGATTTCATTCTTTCCAGAGCCTCATTCAATTGCTTTGTTGTTACCGCTTTGGAGAGACCTGCTGCGGGGATTTCAGATTGTCTTACCTCATTGCCCCCTGGGTTTGCCTTCGGTGAACGGGATGTCTGGGGTTGCATCTTGTTTAAGTGTCTTCTCATTTGTTTTCTTTTTTAGTTTAATTCTTGGTGTGATGCTTGTAAGTTGCCTATGGTGGGTTGCTTTATTCCTAATATTTAGGTTAACTTAGGTGATGAGTACTTCTCTGAGGTATCTTCCAGATGTAGGTGGTTTTTGGGTTTGAGTCTGTTTGAAGGTCTTACCTCTTCAGTTTGTTAGAGTTGAGAAGTTGTTGCTCATTTGGCCTAGTCCCTTGTTCTTTGGCAGTGTGCCACAGTATTCTCTGTGACCCTTAGTTTATCTGAGTCATGAATTATCAGGGCCAACAGCTATTAGAACAATTATGTCAGTTTTGGCTGTAGTGGTACCAATAGCATCAAACACAGCGTATAAAACAACAAACTGAGCTAACCTTTAATTTGCAACTTTTAACTGTATGAACTAGATTTGTGATTATACAACAAAGTGTAAAACAAACCAGATAATTATATGCAGTATGTAAGTCTGTAATATGTCAGTTTTGCCCTCAGCATTAAAGTTTAAAATGGATTAAGGAGAATAGAGAAGTGGAAAAAGAGAAAGAGATTACAAGTAAGGTTGTAGGACAAAGATGTGTCCTGCCAACTTGGGGAAACTGATGCCAAAGATTGATAGAAAAGACAGGTGGAAGAGATAAAAGGTAGAACAGAACAGAAGCACACCCACAAAAAGTATAGGAACCACTCTCACATTCATTAAAAAAAAAAATGAAAGAGATAGAGAAATAAAAAACAAACTGAATAAAACAAAACAAAACAAACAAACAAACAAGAACAGAAAATAAGAAGAGGAAAGAAAAAAAAAAAACCACCAGAGAGTCCACTTCCAGGTTTCTCTCTGGGTTTACTTGTAGACAGCCTGTGGAGACAGAGTCTGGAATTGTGCCACTTGTATCCCAGGAAGGCAGCCGTTGTTTTGTGGTGGAGTAGTGGATAACCTTAGCAGGGCTGCCCCGAGACCAGACTCTTGGGCTCACTGCAGTCCAAGCAATTTCAATGGGTCTGAGCCCAGCTAGGAGCTGCTGGAGGAAGCTAGCAGCAGTTCTGGTTCCAGGGATATCTGGCCCGACTCCAAAATGGCTCCTGGCCAATTGCTGTCTCCAGTGTGAGGATTGAGTCCTCTGCACTCACCGTCAGCCAGTGCAGTCCTCCACGTCTGTCACTCCCCTGCGCTGCTGCATCTCTCTGCAGAGCCCTCTGGGGTCACCAGCAGCCATGGTCACCATGACTATGTGTTCCCAGGTTCCAACAGCTCCTCTTGAGCGTAATCCAGCATTGGGTGTAGGCGCCGCCAGCTACTGCCTTGTTCTTCATTGAAATTTTTCTTTTTACTCTCTCTGTGAGCTTCAGTTCACACTTAAGATTCTTCCTGGGTCCAGGGGACCCATTTCTTTCCTTCTTGTCTTCCTCATGATATTGTATTCCAGCATCTGGACAGTGCCTGTCAGAGAGGCTGTTTTCTCTGCTGCTTACTGCTTTGCCATCTTCTCAGGAGTAGGGATATATATTTTCTAATGTCTTCTTCTTTTGTCAGTGTTCTGAAATTTTCACTGTGTCTAGTCTTTTACCACCTAGGTTAGGTCGAGTCCTATGTATTTGATTTCTCTTGAAGCTATTGTGAATGGAATTGTTTTCTTCATTTTTGTCTCATTATTGGTATACAAGAATGCTATTAATTTTTGTTTATTTATTTTGTATCCAGAGCAGTGCTTTTTGAAGAATAAGGAATTCTTAATTTAGAAAAAGAATTTAATAATTTTTTTGTTTCAGGAATTGTGTTTCACTGTGTTAAAAAAAAAAATCTAACCAGCATCCCAAGGATTTTCTTCTATGTTTTCTTCTAGTATTGCTATAGTTTTAGGTTTTATGTTTAGGTATGTGACCTATTTTGAGTTAAAATTTTTGGGGGGTCAATTTTCATATGTGATGTGAAACATGAATTTAGTCTTGTATTTTTTTACATGTGAATATCCAGTTCTAGCAGTTTTTGTTGAAAGGATTTTGCTTTTTTACTGAATTGCTTTGCCTCTATGTAAAAAATGAAGCGAGTCTATATTATGTGAGCTGATTTCTGGATCTTTATTCTGTTCCATTCAGGTATTTGTCTGTCTTGAAGCCAGTATCTTATTACTATTTGATTATAGCACTGTAAGAATCTGATGGGTAGGTAAAGTTCTTGATCGCTGTTCTTTTTATTCAAAATTGATTTAGCAAAGCCAGGTGTGGTGGTGCAGGCCTGTAATCCCAGCACACAGGAGATTGTTGCTAGGAGGACTAGCACACAGGAGAACTAGCTAGGAGGATTGTTGCTAGTTCGAGACCACCCTGGGCTACAAAGTGAGTTCAAAACCAGCTCAAACTTCATAGTGAGGCTCTGTCTCAAAAAAAATTTTTTTTTGATTCAGATATTCTAGGTCTTTTGAATTTCCCTGTGAATTTTACAATGAAATTGTGAATTTCTTTACAAAAAACAAAAAAAGAAAGCTGGTTTGAATTTTGATTGTGATTGTATTGAATCTATAGATTAGTCTTGTGCTCCATGAACATGGTATATGTATCTCCATTTATTTGAATCTTCTTTTCAGTAATCTTTTGTAGTTTTTTTCTCACACATCTCTTATTAGATTTATCTCTACCTAGCTTTATTTCTTTTGATGCTATTTTAAGTGTTACTGCTTTAAAAATTTGAATTTCTGCTTATTAACAGTAGAAATAAAACCAATTTCTTTGTATTGGTCATGTATCTCTGTCTTGTTAAAGTCACTTTTTGCTTCTAATACTGTACTGATTCCATTGGATTCTTTTCTGTAGATTAACATGTCATTTATGAATAAATATGGTTTTGAATTTTCCCATTCAGTTTAGATGCAAATGCCATTTCTTTCCTTTCCTTGCTTTTTGGCAGTGGGTAGAAACTCCAATGCATTGTTGGATGAAAGTGATGAGAAAAGGCATTCTTGCATTTTTCTTGATCTTAAGGGGCAAAGCATTCAATGTTTTGTAGTTTCCTCTCACTTCTTTTTTTCCATTTGACCTCTCTTAATTTTCAGCTCCACTTGAAATGAATTACCTGAGCCAAGGGAATGAGATTGCTCCCGGCAAACAGAATTAATGGATTATTTTTCAAAAGGGACACAAAACTCCTAACAAAAAAGAGTCTCTCAGACGTGTGGTTGTTTTGACAATAAAATAAAATGCAGAGTGTTATTTAACTTTTTATTTAGAAATAATTGCAAACCTATAGGAAATTGGGGGAAAAAAGAATACATAGATTTCCATGATGTAAGAAATACAGAGAGAGTGAGTGAGAGAGACAGAGACAGACAGACGTGGAAGAAGGACAGGCTTTGTTTGAGATAAAGACCTGAGAGTGGTCACTGGTTCTGAAGTGCCAGAGCAGCAGCTCTGTGAAGGGGTGTATGAGTGGTAACAGAGAATAGTTCTCAGTTTCGTGAAAACTATTCTGGGATCAGGTTATCTGTCTTAGTTCATGGTCACTGGTCCATTTCGTGTTTGTGTAAGTTTCATTAATCTTGCGGAGCGAAGGGCCTTCTGGGCTAGAATGACCTGTCCTAGATACCATACAAGAGTTAGGCCTGCCCAGTTATTAGGGGTATTGGTATTGTTGTGAGGCTAAGAGAATTTGAGGGACAGTTGGAACTCATGAGAAGATGTCTTTTGTTTTCATTCTCAATCCCTCCTCCCCCTCTCTGTCTTTCTGGGTCTCACTGTGTAATTCAGGTTTGCCTTGAGCTAACTGGGTAACCTGGGCTGGTCTCAAACTCAACAATCCTCCTGCCTCAGCCTCCCGAGTGCTGTGTTTCTTGTCAAAATCACAAAATCAGAGTAAATTTTAGGAGACTGGCATTTTATCTGTGAGCACAGTATGTCTCTTTATTTAGGTCTTTGTTGTTTTGTTAGTACTTTGTCATTTTCAGTATCTTGTGTGGGGTATATAGGTTTCTACCTAAGTATTTCATTGTGTTTTAATGCACTTTGCCTGGAGCAACCTTGGTCCCTTCTCTCTGCTAAGCAGTTTCACTTTGGGATGAAAATTAAGAGGTCAAATGGAAAAAAGAAGAAAGATGAAACTTTTTGGGATTATAAGTAACAATATTTTCAACTTTTTTTGGTATCAGGAATCAAACTCACAGCCTCAAGGCTTGCCAGGCAGGCACTGTGCCGCTGAGCTACATTGTTGGCCCTGTATTTTAAATTTAGTTTCTACTAATTGCTAGTAGATAGAAATATGATCAGTTTTTATGATCGATTGATTTTGTGTATCCTGTGTATTTGCTGAACTCATTAAATTAATCTTTTTTATAGCTTGAGGTTTTCTACGTGGCCAACCATGTCATCAAATAGGAAAGTTTTATTTCTTCAATCTATATGCCTTTTTAAAGTCCTTTTCCTACCTTATTTCTTTGGCTTTGATTTAGTTAATTTTTAGATACTCAATATTTATTCTCCTAGAGATGACTTTATGAGCCCAGTTGTGGACTAGCAATACTAGTTTCACTTACCTTATCACTGTGGTTTCAGATCTTCTTTCTTGGACTTCATGAAGTTAGCCTGGCTTGATCTTGAATATGACTGTATATTTTGCCCCTGCTGAAATAGGGGAAATGTTTTTGTATTCTGAGAATCACCAGTCCTACTTCTTTGATGCATCTTCCTACTCTTTACATTATCTCTTTCCAACTTTCTTCACTTTTTTCAGTTACAGTATCCTTGCCATCTGCTGTTTCCTTCTTATTTCACAGAGGAAATGCTGTGATTTGAAAACTTACCCCTAAAGTTGCAAGTATTTTGTAACCTGTACTTGCTTTTTCTTATGTTATAATATTCCTCCTACCTGTGGTTATGGTCTGAATCCATTCTTCCCTTTTTTTCTCTCTTTTTCTTTTTTTGGAGACAGGGTCTTGCTCTGTAATTCAGACTGACCTTGAACTAGGTAGCCCAGGCTCGCCTCAAACTTGTGGCAATCCTCCTGCTTCAGCCCACCAAGTGCTGGGATTACAGATGTGTGCTATCACACCCAACCATTCTTTCCTTTTTGAGAACATTTTTTTTTTTGTTTGTCTGCGAAGGCTAGGGAAGAGTTAATGGAAGCTGGAAGAGTTATCTAGAGTCACCATTTTTATTTCCTCATCTACTCATTTTGCAAGGCACAGTTTCTGGGCTTTGACTCCTACCATTCATCTACCCTGAAACAACTTTTTTTTTTTCTGGTACCAGGGATTGAACTCACAACCTCACACCTGCCAGGTAGGTGCTTACACTACTGATTTAAATCCCTGGGCCTATTTTTTGATACAGGGTTTTACTATGCAATTCAGGCTGACCTTGAACTCAGTTTGTAGCCCAGGCTGATCTCAAGTGCTGGGATTAAAGGCATGCACCACCATGCCTGGCTCTGAAACAACTCTTTTACAAAAGATGCAAGTGACTTAACAAGCCAGTGAATTCAAGGGATGTTTTCTGTAGTGATGAACTTCCAGGCAGCATTTGTTACTGTTGAGCACTTTCTGACCACTCTTTTTTATGGTCTCTCTAATAGTATTCAGTCTCGATTTTCCTCCTGTCTGGAATTCAAGTCTCCTGCTGTTTAATCAGTAATTACAAATACTATCTTAATGTTAAATGCAGATTTCTTATCCTAGAAGAATGCAAGATTTACATGACTTTTAGGAACAAAATATGAAGCTTTGATGAATTCGGGTTGTGGCAGGAAATTTTGGACAGCATGTATACTGCTCAGTCAGAGATACTGAAAAAGGCTAAGAAACATTAATATTTGTTATTTAAATACCTTTTTCCAACAGTGTTTTTTTTTTTAAAGATAGTAAAATCCAACAGAACATAACAGAACAAAGTCAATCAAAACAAAGCAGTAGAACTGGTACAGAACTTCGAAGAAAAATAATGTGAATACAATAGCTACTATAGTATATCTTGTTATCTTCAGAATAGCTGACCATTCCAACAGGTATAGCAGAATTGAACCAAAAACAAAACAGAATAAAACCAATAAAAACAATATATAATAAAGAAGAAAAAAAATGGTCAGAGTAAAGCAAAAACAGTGAGACAAGATAGAAGAGAATCCCCCATATTTACTACATTGCCTACTGTCATCTTCCAAAGAGATGCTCAGGTTGCTGACCGGAGGCCTGCAAAATCTACGAAACAATGCTAGCATTTAGTTGTTTCATGTTCCTTAGTTGCTATCAATTTAGCCAGACCTTGGAACCAGCAGGTTGCTTACTGGGTGGGAGGGGGGTTTCAACCTTGATTTCAAGCCCTCGTGCCGGTGCCACCCGGGCCCAGCGGGTGGGTCCCAGAAGGGCCCATTGTCATTCTCCTCTGGGGGTCCGCACTGGTCACCCAGTCCCTCAGAGGGCAGATCAGTTGTGTCGTGGTCCTGGTTTTTGCCCCCCAGGCCCAGTGGGGTGGGTCCCGGAAGGGGCCATTCTCATTCTCCTCTGGGGGTCCGTGTTTCCAACAGTCTTACAAGGTAGATGATGTATTTTTGTTTAATCACAAAAAATTTAAGGTGGGGAAGGATAGGATGTGTTCAGGAAACAAAGCATTGTTCTTTCTGATTAGAAGGCTGAATTAACAGTAAGGTAGTCGAGATGAACTCTGTTGTTTCCATGTTATGGGGTGACTTGAATGTCAGGAGGAGAAATGTTTTACTTACATTTTTAGATAGTTAGGGTTGGTTGAAGATTTTTAAGCTGAAAAGGGGGCCTCTTTTGCCAGGGACTGATAATCCTGTAACATTAATTTCAATGACCAGATGGCACTTCTTCTGGGAGCCTTTCTTAATCTTTCCCAACATAATGAATTGAGCACTCTTCTACACTTTCATAGTACACTGTCACACCTCTGATGTAGAACTTCCAACACTGTATCGTCATTTGTTTGTATTTGACTTTCTCAAATAGAATAGTTTATGAGTAATGTTGATCTTGATAGTCTTTCCCTACTCTTGTCTTAGGGGTTGTCATAATAATGGATTCCTAAATTAGTAAATGAATAGTTTGAATTTTGAAACTCTGGTTTGAATAACTTAGCAGAATATACCATTTTAATATTTCTAATTTTTGTAGAGTTGAATGAATTAGAGACCACTTCTGCTTCCTCTTTGGTGACATATGTTTTAGCTAATAAAATTATTTTGAAAGAGAGGGTATGATTTAGAAGCCTGTGACTTTGCAGACAGTAATATACTGTTATAGTTTACCCTGTGCAAATCAGCTGTCTGTTCAGGTCTTGTGTTTGCTTTCCCCATAGACATAATCCAGCCTTTGGTTGTTTAAAGCAAGCAGATGGAAGAAGAAGTCCATGGAGATGTGGATTTATTAGCTCTCACAGTGAAAGACCACACTGGTTGTACTAAGGATTAGAACATTTCTGTTGAATAAAAGGGAGATGGATCTTGTTTTTTTGTGCTGTTTTCAGCAGTGTAGCCAGCTCTTGTGACTATAATCAGTTGCTTGAAGACCAGAAAAAGCTTTTATAAATAGAGCTTCCTTCAAGCCCCAAGACTGTTGGTTGCAGCTGTCATAATTACAGGACGGTCAGTTTTTTTTCTTGTTGGGTGCAGTCTGATTTTGTCCTACAGTTATTACATATTTACTCCTTTGAGAATATAATAGAGTGATTTAGAGTACTGTATACTATATAGCTATCAGATTAGGAAGTTTCAATTAATATTTTCTGGAATCTTTTTTAGAGTGAATAGTTTTTACAGCATGTCCTGTAGTTGAAGAATAATGGTTGTGAATTATAAAATATTTTTAATCTTCTTTCTAAAAATACAGTGCTACCTTTGCTAACAGTTTTTCTTGTACATTGTTAGAAAAATCACCAATTTGACTCACCTTTCCTGTTGTTTACTAGTATTCTGACAAGTATTATTAAGTTGAAAAGTTTAAACATTGCTTGTGAATGTTTAAGTGACAGAATCATATCATGAGTGCTAACCTTTCCCTCTTGAAACCTTTCCCTCTTGAAACCTAAAATATATATCGCCATGAAATAAGAGACAAGCATTTTTAAACTTGGCTGAAGTCTTATTTTGAGAATCACAGCCAGTGACCAAAGAAACAGTTTTGAGATGATTAAAGCTTGGGTGAAAGGAGGCTTTTTCATGCTGTGCCCTTTTAGAAGTCTGGTGGGACGAAGAATGTCTCCTCTGACAGCACCGTCAGCAGTGAATAGATGAATGAATTTGTCCATGCTCAGAACTCATGGCACATGTAATAGCCCTCTCCACGGACAAGAAAGAGCAGCCAAACTGACCTCAACAATGATTCAAGCTCCTGAAGAGAGAGACTTTTGGGACTGTCCAAGAAGTGAAAACCAGCATATACTTTATAGTGATAAAGAAACAAAAGAGCTTGTGACAGTATCGAAAGAATCCTGACATTTGCTTTGTCTATACAAGAAACGAAAGGAATTTTGCCGACTTAATCAAAATAATAACTGGTTTTATATCAGCTTGAGTCTAAAAGCAGGCATCAGAATAATATGTTTTCCTTTGTATTTCTGAAGAATTATTATCTCTTTAAAAATGTGTGTGGAGTGGTTTTGTTTTTGGGAAGAAAAACGTGACATGGATTTTATGAGCTTAGTAGCTGTAGGTGGAGACTCTCTTGTTTTGTTTGCCAAACCTTTTTAATAATCAATGAAGTCAGTATATCAAAGATTGGCATTTTTGTTTTTCTGGGATCTTTGTTCTTAGTACTTCAAATAATTTCAGACATAGGGGTGTAGGTATGGAAGAAAAACAAATATGAGGAATTTCCCCTATTTTGGCAGTGATTCTTGTGAGATCCTTCTGTATCTCCTATGAAGAAAGACGTGACTCTGATGTGAGGCAGTGATTGTGTACTGACGCTGGCCTGATTTAGTGAGGCTGTAGGGTACAGCTTGTGCTGAATAGACTGCATCTTTATCCAGCAGTAAGTAGGCACTAGTACTTGACCGCCTGAGGTGTGGCTTTTTTTTTGTCTGGTATTTGTTATGGACGATTCCAGTATTTTGAAAAGGAGAGGGTTACAGGTGAGTAGAAGAAAGCCTTTTTACTGATCTCCTCCCTTTCAGTGTTTTTTTTGAAAATGTACTAAACAGATTGTTGGAATTTTATTTAATTAATTTGAGGTTGAGGCAGGCCACTAAGTTCTTTCTTCTATTGTATATTGTATATTCTATTGTATATAATTATAATTCCTCCTTTGATAGAAAAATGCTGCTTGTACTTCCTTACACTACATTAAACAAGTAGATTAAATCGGACCTATATAAAATACAAAACTAGTTTTGGATATGATACTTTACTGCTTATAGATTATTTATAGTAAACATATTCTGTTCCTGACAACCATGCCTGTGCCTACCCCCTCATTAAGTCAGTCTCTGTCCTTGTCCCTGTCCCTCCCTGTTTCTCTCTTTCTCTGTTTCTTTCTTCCCCCCCCCCCGCCCGTTTCATCTCTCTGTCTTTATCTCTCGGCATTTCTTTGGTTCTACATACAGTTTTAAGATCTTCTCTAAATTATCACTGCATTTATACAGTCCATCTCTCTGTTGATCTTCCCATCCATCCGTCCTCCTCAAGTCTCAGGTAATTTGGCACATGAATAGATAAGTAAGGTCAACAAATAAACTGATATACAACTCAACTGAGGTTTAATGAATACACTAAACACTAAAAGAGCACATGTCAATTCTTTTAAATTTAATTATTAATTTTTTTCATGCTTTGTAACTAAGATGATCCCTTTTTAGTCTTTATAGAGAACAACCAGCTTTTATGTAGCTCATCATTGAATGTTTTTGAGAATTAACTTAATGAAGGTTCTAGTGTAAAGCATGAAGCTCATGAACAAACCTGTGATGGTCTAGTCATGAAATGTAGCTACTTCTCATGTTTCTCCTCCCTTGTTTTTACTTGACATTTGTAAAGTCCTGTTTTTTGTTGTTTATTTTTTGTTTTATTTTATTTTATTTTGCCAAAGCATGATGGGTGTTTTTAGTTACCATAAATTGACATTGTTTGGTTTCTTTAAAGTGTTAAGAAAGAAATGTATACAAAAGAGAATGTATAAAATACAAAATGTATACAAAAGAGAAATGTATGCAAAATGTACAGGATAAGTAAATTTAAACAAAATGTGAATTGTAAAAAATCATGGTGTTTGTAGTTAATATTACTATCTATACTTTTTAATGGTGTTATAAACATTCAAAGCCCTTGGAAAGTATACCTACTGAATCTTCAGCAGTTGTCTAGGGCAGCCCGGACTTTAAATTCAACAGTGGACTTCAATGCCTTATATTAATTTCTTCTGTTACAACAGTTGGTTTGATTTTTTTTTTTTTAAGGAAATTTTTTTGTTTGTTGTTTTTTGAGGCAGGTTCTCACTATGTAGTTCAGGCTGACCTTGAACTCACTTAGGTAGCGCAGGCTAGCCTTGAACTCAGGGCAATCCTCCTGCCTCAGCCCCCCTGAATGCCAGGATTACTGGGGTGTGCCACCATGCCCAGTGGGAAATTTTGAGTAATATTTATAAAGTATTTAGAAGATCTTTCGAAAGTACTAATGTACAAATGTTTAAGTAGCTGCTAATTAAAAATAGCTGATTTTCTAAGCACATTTAATTGCATTGCTTATTTAGATCTTTATTTCTCTTTAGTTGCCAGGGTTCAGAAATAGAATCTTATTTGTCAGATGAGGAATATTTCAAATTATTGTGTCTTTTTTGCATTAAGTCAGTTATTTTTCCTTGGTGACTGAGTCTGTCTCCAGCATCTGCTAGCCTATTTACTGATGCCTTTCCTCCTGAATTTGTTACTTCTATTGAAAGTACCAAAGTGACAAACTGCCAGATTATGTAGCAATGGAAGGTGATTTTCTGGTAGCTATGTTTTTTATTTGAGGTAAGTTCTTGCTAAGTAGCTCAGGCTACCCTTAAACATACTATGTAGCTGAGGTGGGCCTTGAATTTGAAATCTTCCTCAGTCCACCAAGTGCTGGGATTTACAGGCATGTGCCACAATACCTAGATACTTTTTTGTTTTAATTACTTTACATTTATTTTCCAGATGATTGCATTGGAACATTTTGAAATAGAAGTAATGCTTCAAGAGCAGCACTAAGATTCCTTGTTTTAAATAGATAAATTATAAGATTTAAAAAGTAAGTTTTAAATTTATATACACAAACACACAAAAGCTAATGTGTACCTAGTGATAACAGGTGATCTACTAGGTAACTTCATATTAGAAGTTGAAAATCCAAACAGATGTGTGGACCTTATTAACTGCTTTTCAGTGACATGACTTAGGCTTCCTAAAAGTTTCCTAGAAAATCAGCCAACTAAGCTTGGCATGGTGGGCCTTGCCTGTAATCCCAATACTTGGGAGGCTGAGGCAGGCGGATCATCGGGAGTTGGAGGCCAGTCTGCACTGCATAGTGAGACCCTGTCTAAAAAAAAAAAAAAGAGAGAGAGAACATGTGCTTTGGGTAGTGGTGCACATCTGTAATCCCAGCACTCAGGAGGCTGAGGCAGGAGAATTGTTGCAAGTTTGAAACCAGCCTGGACTACAAAGTGAGCTCAAGGACAGACTGAACTGCATAGTGAGACCCTGTCTCAAAAAAAAAAAAAAAAAAAAAAAAAAAAAGAAAATCACTCAACTGTGTAATCAGCTGTGATCCCCCAACTTTCTTTACCAGGTGTCTTGGGAGGTAGCAGGATAATAAATAATACGTTTATATGTCCCACAAGGATAGGGACCTTATATATTTTACTTGCCGTTCTATCCTTAATGGGCACGGCAGGGTGAAGTAGATAGCTGTATTTTTTTTTTTTTTTTTTTTTTTTTTTTTTTTTTTTTTTTTTTTTTTTTTTTTTTTTTTTTTTTTTTTTTTGTGCTGGGGATCGAACTCACAACTTTGTGCTTGCCAGGCAGGCACTTATGCCACTGAGCTAAATCCCCAGCTAGATATTTGTATTTGTTGAACACATTAGTAAAAACAATATCACTGCCATCCAAAAGGCTGTTTTTACTGTATTTTTTATAAAGGCTTAACAGTTCTGGATAATATAATAAATGAAAAATAAAAATATTAAAAGAAATATTTACAGGTGACACTGGGATAACTAGAAAAGCCAAAGGAATCAGCTAAAAAGATATGAGAATAAAAAAATTTAGAAAAATTGCCAGTTCAAGAATCAAAAATTGGCTGGGTATGGTGGTACACACCTGTAATCCTAGCACTTGGGAACCTGAGTCAGAAAATTGCTGAGAGTTTGAGGCTAACCTGGGCTTCATAAGCAAGTTCAAGGCCAGCCTGCGCTGCGTGGCAAGACTCTGTCTCAAAATAAAACAAAACAAAGCAGAATAAAAACTAATAGTATTCTAACATACTAGCAATAATGAACCAGAAAAATAGGTGTATCACCCATATTAATTATCAGTGGAATTCTCCCAGTACCAAAAACAAATTTACTAATGTACCTGCCCTGTACAAAGAAAATTAAAATATTTTGAGAGCTGTAGTATCAAAGATGTATCATGTGGATTGGTAGAAGTTATAAAGATTCTAATTTGTAAATTTGATGAAAATAATTTTTAAAAAGTAATTTTCAAGTTCTCACAGAGTATGATTATTTTTAAAATATTAAAGAATATTTTAAAAATTGAGTCTAATTCAGGTAAAGGCAACTTTTAGCAGATCAACTAATTTATACCAAGATTAAAAGCAAAATAATTAGTGTAATTTTGATACAAAATAAATGATAATAAGTAATAGGTTAGAAATAGCCTGATTTATTTAATAATTTATAGCTAAGGAAGACATTGAATAAAGGCAGGTGGAATTTAGTAATTATGATTGAATTATTAGGATAGTTATTTAACTATTCAGAGAAAATTAGACTTTATTATTGTAAATAAACCAAACAACAATAGCAAAAAGAGTGCTGTTCCCAAGGAAGAAAATAAGTTTCCTTCTTTATTTACTCAAAGAAAACAAAAATCCAGATGTTTCATAGTTGGATCATGTTTTGCATTAGATCAGTGCAGGCCTCGGTCTCAAACGGGCTTCCCTTATGTTGGGAAAAAAACAGTATGGTTTTAGGCTGAATAGTCGCACACTGCACGTTCTTATGTCTTGATGATAAAATGACATCTGAGAGATTATGTGTGAGTATGAGTATACACTATAGGAGCCTCCATCTGGCATAGGAATTGCCTTTTTTTTTTTTAATGATAAACTGTTCAGATTTGGATCTTTGGTAAGAGTAAGCTTTCATCCTGCTCTACTTTTGAAGCCTCTGTAGTGAAAGATATTTGTCTTTAAAATTCCTTATGAATCGAAGGTGCTTTTATATTTGTCCTTTTTCCTGATAAACTTATTTGAAAATGATTCTGTTTTTGACTGTGAAAGTTCAACTGTCTAGCCACCATAAACACATTTTTATTATCAGTGCTCTTAGTACTATCATTTCTATATTATTTGCTCTTATATAAGGAAGATACAGTAATCAGTCTTCATTATGTAAGAGAGCCCATTATACCAGGTTCTAAATTGAGAATATTTGTTGATGTTGATACAGGTATTACCCTCAGGCAAAAATTAAACTATGTCATGTTTCTTCCACCTTTTCTGCTTTTGCTGTTTGAAAATGAGAATAAAGTACCATTATTTAGAAGTATGTAATTATTTTGGAGGACATACAACATCATGCATAATGGGAACCATTGTTGACACAGCTTTCTTTGGGTTTTTATCTTGAAAATTATGATTGGTAGTAAGTTACTATAATCATACAAATTATGATTCACTTTAGTTTTTAGTCCTTAAAAACAAATAAACAAGAACCAGATATCAAGGATCCCATTTTTGCTTGAAATTTATTTCATTTTTAAAAGAATGTTGACATGTAGATAAAAATATCACCTAATTATTATTTGCTTCTGTTCTATATTTCCTTGTTCTTCTATGGGGAGTTTGATAAAAGTAAAGGAAAAATTTCAGTTTGTATTCATCATTCTTTAGTACTCTCAAAAAAAAAATTTTTTTTTTTGTACTGAGGATCGAACTCACAACCTCGCACCTGCCCGGCAGGCGCTTATGCCACTATCTTGGTTACTTTTTTCTCATTGCTGAGACAGAATACCTGATGCCCAAAATTAGCGAAGGAAAGGTTTGTTTCTTAAAGTTCTCAGGGGTTTTAGTCTGTACTTAGTTGGCTCCAAGGCAGCGTGGCGTGGTGGGACAGCCATTCATGGTGGCCGCCAAACAGCAAGGCGTGAAATGGGCAAGAGAGAGTGGAGATATGCCTTCCTCCCGCCCTTATACTGTATGGTGGCTCCACCCCTGGGTGGGTGCAACACTCACATTACCAGTGCCAGTGCCAGATAACAAACCAATCACAAATGCCAGACTCAGCCCTGTCCACAATTACATGAGGCTTTACGGGGAGGGGGAGGATGAAACCCATGCAGCCACTGAGCTAAATCCCCAGCTCTTATTTTTTGAGGGTCTCACTATGCAGTTCAGGCTGGCCTTGAACTTGCTTTGTAGCCCAGGCTGATCTGGAACTCAAAACGATCCTCCTGCCTCAGCCTCCCAAGTGCAGTACTCTAAAATATTTTCATCGAGTTAATAAAATGTATGACTTTGAAAGTTGGTTTATCCTTTCTATTTCCCTCCTTCTTTTCTCCCTGCTACATATATTTCTGGTTTCTGTTGCAGCCACACTCCTGTCTCCATCCCTTTGCTTGAATTGTACCTCTCCTGATGGTCACTGTCCTCCTTTGTCAACCTCCTGTCATCCCCATGCAAGTAGAACCTGAGTACCTAATTTTCAGATCTACTGACATCATGGATAATTCTAATGTCTTTTCAGACAAGGATAATCAGTCTAGCCTCAGATCTTTGGACTTTTACTACCTGTATGTGCTATATTTGAACAACATATTCCTCCAGGCATCATGTATTTTATACACGTACTGTTAACTGTTTCAGTCAGAAATCTTAGTGGTCAAAAATTGTATCACCTTGATCATCTCTGAATTAAATTCCCCCCATCTCCTGTTAATTCAGGACCTGTAGATGTTTTATTTGACTATCTTTGAACGTTTAAAAAAAATCAACCAGTGCAGCCCCCATCCATCTCCTCTTGTGTTATACTGAGCTGCTTAGCACTTTTACTGTGTTCCATCAATTCTAAAGGTTGCATTGTTTGCTTTTTAGTAACTATGAAAATGTGGTCTGTTAGCTTTTGATGATACGGTGTACTTTAAATGGTGATGCTTATTTTTGGTTTTCTTTTACAATTTTCTTACTGATACCTAAAATAATGGTATTTCTGGCAAGCAATAGCTTTTTTTTCTTTTTTTTTGTATTTGATGAAGTATGTTATATTATTACGTTACTGGTCCTTGAAAATATTTGCATTTGTGATTTGTATGTCTCAATTGAAAGACTTCTACCTTTTTAGCCCTCACCCTTTGGTT
>RJWM01004065.1:0-84141 GCA_004363535.1 Dasyprocta punctata | reverse complement strand
CTTTGTAGCCCAGGTTGGTCTGGAACTCACAACGATCCTCCTGCCTCAGCCTCCCGAGTGCTGGGATTAAAGGTGTGCACCACCACGCCTGGCTTGTTTTGCTTTTCATGCACTTGTTCAAGTTTAATTTTCTATTTATTACACTGAGCCACATAGGGGATTGGGTGGTCAGGTAGCTGCCAGGAAGATTTTTAATTATTGTCTTATCCTGTTTTCTTTTCTTTTTTTCCAAATCCATTTTATTTCAAGATTTTTTTTTTTTTTTTTTTTTTTTTGCAGCACCGGGGATTGAACTCACAGCCTTGCGCCTGCCAGGGCAGGCGCTTAAGCCACTGAGCCAAACTCCCGGCCCTAGTTTTTTGAGGCAGGGTCGCACTATGTAGCTCAGGCCGGCCTTGTGCTCGCGTTGTAGCCCAAGCCGGCCTCGAACTCACAACGCTCCGCCTACCTCAGCCTCCCGAGTGCTGGGATTAAAGGGGTGCGCCACCACGCCCGGCTCAAGATTATTTTTATTTTAAAGAGAATAAAACCAAACAAAATAAAACAATAAAGCCAATCAAAACAAACCAGTGTAAGCAGCACAGGACTTCAAAACAATAGAAAATCAACAATGGTTACCATAATGCCTCTTGTTATCTTCAAAATAGCTACAGATACCATGAGACATAGTAAAAATCAAACAAAGCAGAACAGAATACAACCAATAAGAACAAAACAATGAATGCAGTAAAGGATTTCAAAACAAGACAATAGCAAATCCAAATTGGCTACCATACTGTATCTTATTATCTTTGAAATAGCTGTCCATGCCATTGGATGTAATAAAATCAAACAAAAGAAAATGGAATAAAACCCAACCCAACAAAACAATGAAAATGATACAGGACTTCAAAACAAGATAATAGGGAAACTGACAATGGCTACCACCTTCAGAAGGAGATCCCCCATAAATGCTACATTGCATATTGTTATCCTCTGAATAGATGATCAGACTACTGGCTTTAGACCTGCAAAGTCAGTGAAACACTAAAACACTACAAGCATTAAATTGTATTTTACCTCAATAGCTATCTCTGTAGCCTGTGTTTCTCTGGATCAGCAGGTCACTTATGATGGGGTTTGGGGGTGGGTGGGGGCTGATTCTTCTTATTTCCCAGCCCATGTGCTGGAAAGAGCTGGCCTCTGGCTCTCTCCCCAGCAGCCTGTGCATGGTGTTGATTCATAGGGAGGGCTTGCTTCTTGGTGATTTCTTGTTCTTTTCCCCCACAGACTGTGAATGGCTCTGACTTATGGGAAAAAGCTGGCCTTTGGCTATCCCCCCAGCGACTTGCACATGGTGCCAATTCGCAGGAAGGGCTTACTTCATGTTGACTTCTTGTTCCCTTCCCCCACAGTCCGTGAGTGGTGCTGACTCATGGGAAAAGGCTGGTGTCTGACTGTTCTCACAGTGGCCCACACATGGTGCCGATTTGCAGGGAGGGCTTGCTTTTTGGTGACTTCTTGTTCTCTTCCCCCACAGTTCACGAATGGTACTGACTCATGGGAAAAGGCTAGCATCTGGCTTTTCCTCCTGTTTTCTTTTTTCTTATTTATCTATTCATTTTGGTACCGGGAGTCGAACTCACAACCTCGCACCTGCCAGGCAGGTGCTTACGTATTTTATTTTCTTTTTAATCTTTGCTGAATCTATTTGTATGTTCTTTTTTGTATTTCTAATCTTTTCGTGATCAACATTAGTGGAAATTTGTCTTTTTTAGTTTTTCTAGAAGTCAACTGTTCCTTTACGTCAGCTTTTCCATGTTATTTTGCTTTTGGTAAATCACTTGCAAATGTTGTACAATAGAATCTTTTTTTTTTTTTTTTGCGGCACCGGAAATTGAACTCACAACCTCACACCTGCCAGGGCAGGTGCTTAAGCCACTGAGCCAAACTCCCTGTCCTGGTTTTTTGAGGCAGGGTTGCACTCTGTAGCTCAGGCCAGCCTTGGGCTCACATTGTAGCCCAAGCCGGCCTTGAACTCCCAATGCTCCTCCTACCTCAGCCTCCTGAGTGCTGGTATTAAAGGCGTGCGCCACCACGCCCGGCCTAGAATTTTTGATTTTTAGAATCTATTTACATTTACTATGAATGATTATCTATTTGAATTTGTTTCTGCTATATTATTTCTTACATTCTAATCCTGCATTTCTATACCTTACTGCCTCAACACCCTCTTTTACCATTAAAAACTACCAATAGCTCCTCTTTGCTTTCTTATTTTCTTTTTTCAACTTTGGTAGTCTGTTAGAACAACTTTAAATTTTTAACTGTTCGTTGAACAAACACAAGGACTGTTTATGTCTTGTCACTTTTTCCCATGTTGCATATTATTTTCACCCAATATTTTGATTCTTTCCTTAAAAGAACTCCTCAAATTAGAAATTTTTATTATTGAGATATTTGTACATTTATGAGTTTTCTTGTTTCACATTCATTGTGAGCTCTTACATATTCCTTCTGAGAATATATTTCTTTCTAAAATATATTATGTATACATTCCTTTAGTATGTTAGTAATAAATATTTACATAAATAAGTATTTTTATTTTGCCTCTGAATTTGAAGGGTAGTTTAGCCACTTTTCTCACACTTTCCCATACATTCAGTTATATTTTATTTCCATCATTGCTGTTGAGAAATAACACTGCCAATTTAATTATCATTCCTTTGAAGTTTTTCGATCTTACTCTGTGACTCTTAAGATGATGTTTTAGTATCACTGTCATTTACCTGATCTAAATTATTATTATTATTAGTTATTTTTTTTGAGTTGCATAATTTTTCTAGTATATATATTCATTTGTCTCATCAGTTTTAGAAATTTCTTAGCCATTATCTCATTAAATATAACTACATTTACATTTTCCTTCTGATATTCTAACTAGACATGTTGAACACAATTTAACACATGAAAGAGCATATACTAAATATCCAATTTGAATAAAATGTCAGAACAGATATACTGATCTATGAAGTTAGAAAATATGATGATGGTTTTCCTGGGGATTGGATATAGTTACCAGAAGAGGGAGTATGAGGAGGCTTCTAGGTTGATGGTAACATTCATTTTCTTTGGTCTGGCTATTGATCACACTAGTGTGTTCTGTTTGCGAAAATTTTAATTATATGGCTGTGTATGCCTTTCTATATTTAGGTTGTATCTTAATAAATATTTAAAGATTTAAAGATTGTCTTTTTTAGTATAGTGGAAAACTAAAGTATAGGAAAACATTAAGCAAAATTTATGGAGACCATTATTTTGTACGAGACTCCTGCTAGGCTCCAGCAGACCATACCAAACCAAAATGGAGCCACTCATTGTAAGTATCCTGTAACTAAACTGAACTTTGAAATGGGTCAATTTTATAAAAATCAGGATATTCTTGGCAACCAATCAGAAGGGACCCAGTTTACCTGAGCAGTGATGATAAAAGAATCCCTTTGTTTTTGTCACTGAACAGTGTCCAAGTAGATCCCCAGTGCAAACATGAGAAACCTTGACCCACTTCACCCATGGGATATGTTGCAGGTTTGCTGAATTTTGTCACAGAAGAGTAATTTTCAGGTTATGTAAGAAAGAGGCATACAGAGATTTTTAGGCAGCATTAAAAGTACACAAAGGTCCCAGCACTTGGAAGGCTGAGGTACGAGAATCCCTGTGAGTTCAAGGCCAGCCTGGGCTACATAAGTGAGTTCAAGACCAGCCTGAACTGCATACTGAGACCCTGTCTTAAAAACAACAACAAAGTACACCAAGATGTAGAATATGAGCCCTTCAGAGTGTGGGTGCTCCAATCTTGAGTTGGATGTATTTATGGGGATGGGAATGGGGGGTAGAAACTTGTAGAATTTGTGAATCTATGCAAAATTTTTAGAGAATATTCAGTTTGTAGATGAAAAGTGAGAGCTCTTTCTGCAAGGGAATGGCAAAGGTCCATTCATAGGTGATAACTGTCACAGGTGATAGAGCTGTAGTCCATCCGTAAGGGAGAGGCCCATTTATAGGTAAAAGGAAATGGTTTAGGCTTATGTGACCTTAAAAATTTTTGACTGGGTGTGTATCCTGAACCTGCAGTTTTTATTAAAGTACAATTTTAAAATTTCAGATTTTGTCTCTTTTCTACCTTATTTTCACTCTACTGCCTCATTTTGACTAAAAGCAAAGTATGTTTAAGATGACCAGTCTGCTTTTTGTTTCCCATTGGTGCTTTCTTTGGCTGTCTTCTGCTAGAAAGCCAAACTTCTTTGCTCAGCTCAGTAGAACACCCATTCTAATTTATAGAAAGAGATGTTGTTTGAGTCTAGAATTGCATACAGAAGCCATTTGAATCTGTTTTATTTTTTATTTTTTGGCAATGGTGTCCCTACTAGTGACTGTGGACACAAAGGACTGGTCTTGTGACTTTATGACGTTCGGCTTGCATATTTACTTATGGGGGTAGTGGTTATTGTCTTTGGACACTTAGCCTTTGTCTTTTCTTTGGAAATATTTTATGGGTTTAGTCATTGTGAATAATGACTAAAAATATAGGCAGTGATTCCTTATGGGTCTGTGTGAATGGCACTACCTTTTGATGTTTGCTTTATTGACAAGTAAAAGGGAGTTAGTTTTTTTTTTTTTTTTTTTTTTTAGAATTTAGTATGTATGGCTTTCTTTATATCTTCAGAATATATCTTTTATTTTGATCAGTATAAGCAGATAATACTTTTAGTTCTCTGAGAGGTACAGTATCTTTAGCAAGGAGTAACAGCACATCAATATTTGAAGGATATAAAATAGTAATAAAATTTTAGAGATTGTTAAAATGATGTGTCTTTGAATGGTGGGGGTATATTGTTGAGAGTTTAGTTTTCAGAGCACAGCACTTTATCCATTAGCGTTAGATCTTTGTTCCTGGGGGTCAAATTTTAAAAATTCAGTTTATTACTCTTGAAAATCTGAAGTATCTAACTTTAAACTTTTAAATGTATTTTCTTATTCTAGCCTTGGAATAACTTGTGAGAAGATGTTTTTATCTCAGGTGTACAAATAAGAAAAATGAAGTTTAGAAAGGTTTGATGGCTACTAAGATTGTATGAGGCAAGTAAGTAGCAGAACTATGTTTAAATATTTTTGGCTCTCCGCTCTGAGTTCTTTATACTATGTGAAAATAGTTATTTTTACTCTTCCTTTAACTTGTATGAGAATAATGTATCTACCATGTATAAAATACTTTCATATGCATTATTTTATTTGACTTTTACAACCTTCAAAGCCATAGAGGTAGGTGAAATCCCAGGTCACCCAGTTATATTTTATTACACTATGATATAACCCCAGATTTCTCAGTTTCTTCCTTTGTGCTTGTTCCCACATTCCTTAATATTATTGTGTAAGGTCAATATTCAATTACTGTAACTTGCTCTCAGGCTGATACCATGTAAATTTAATGGAAAAAAGAAAACAGTTAAGAGCATTGAAATACCTCACAGTATCACAGGGATGCTGCAGCTAACTGCATGTGCACTGGTTTTAAAACACTCATGCTCAGCCGGGTGTGGTGGCGCACGCCTTTAATCCCAGCACTTGGGAGGCTGAGGTAGGGGGAGCATTGTGAGTTTGAGGCCGGCTTGGGCTACAATGTAAGCGCAAGGCTGGCCTGAGCTACACAGTGCGACCCTGCCTCAAAAAATCAGGACTGGGAGTTTGGCTCAGCAGCTTAAGCACCTGTCTGGCAGGTGCGAGGTTGTGAGTTCAATCCCTGGTGCCACAAAAAACAAACAAACAAAAAAAAAACAGAAAAAAACAAAAAAACAACCCACTCATGCTCAGATGTGAATGAGGTGAGCTACAGCATCAAAATGACCAGAGTAGTAGATTTAAATTTTCTACATAGGAAAGAGAGATGCTATGTCCCCACAGGTTTATTTGCTGCCAAAGCTGAGAAGATGTTTACATTTGGTATAATGGTCCTTCAAAGGTCAATTAATACATGGTATTAAAGGAGATTTACTTGCTGGGTAATACGTTTCACTGCAGAGCATTATTTCTGACTCTTCTTGGATTAGTTATCAGCAATAATACTGTCAGTAAATAATACAAGTGATAATGGTATGTTCTTTCCCCAGTAAAATCTCTGGCTGACCTTATTGTAATTGATAGTTTTTTTCATCAATGAAATTCCAGATTGATGGATGGAATCCTATTATAATCCTTATAATGTGATAAGCATAATAAGTACCATTTACTTGATTGAATTATTGACTTAATCATCTGTTATTTATTTGGTCTTGTTAGATTTCCATCACTCTAACAAAATACCTGATTAATCAACTTCTATAAAGAGAAAAAGGTCATAGCTCACAGTTTTGAGAAGTTTCAGTCCATGATTGGGCAGACCCATTGCTTTTAGGCCCACAAAAGTGTTTATCTACATAGGTAAGAGGAAAAATGAAAGAATGTGGCTTCGTGACAAGTTTCAACATATAAAAAGTATTTGCTGGGTGTGGTGGTGCTTACCTGTAATCCCAGCATTTGGGAGGCTAAGGCAGGAGGATCCCTGAGAGTTTGAGACTAGCCTGATCTACATAGTAAGTTCAAGGCCAACCTGAGCTATATAGCAAGACCTTTTTTTTTTTTTCTTCGTGGCACTGGGGATCAAACTCACAACCTTGTGCCTGCCAGGCAGGTGCTTAAGCCACTGAGCCAAACTTCTGGCCCTGGTTTTTTGAGGCAGGGTCACACTGTGTAGCTCAGGCTGGTCTTGTACTTGAGTTGTAGCCCAAGCTGGCCTCAAACTCAGGACGCTCCTCCTGTCTCAGCCTCCCAAGTGATGGGATTAAAGGCGTGCGCCACCGCGTTGGGCTGCAAGACCCTGTCTTTGAAAAAAAAAAAAAAAAAAAGATCCTGCTGATCTGTCAAACATAAAAAGAAATGAAGGACTCAAATGCAGTGGACATTCTTTTTTTTTTTTTTTTTTTGTTAGTACCGGGGAACTCACAGCCTTGCACCTGCCAGGCAGGTGCTTAAGCCACTGAGCCAAACTCCTGGCCCTGTTTTTTTTGAGGCAGGGTTGCACTGTGTAGTTCAGGCCCACCTTGCTCACGTTGTAGCCCAAGCTGGCCCCGAACTCACAACGCTTCTCCTATCTCAGCCTCCCGAATCCTGGGATTAAAGGTGTGTGCCATCACGCCCGGCTACAGTGGACATTCTTTACCCGGAGACCTTTGGTAACTTGGCAAGCATGGTTCAAATGGTGTGGTAAGGTTTTAACTCTATTTTCAGCGTGTTGAATGAGTAAAAAGTGACAAGCTGGAGCGCATGGATATAGACAGTTCATTCAAGAAATGTGACTGTGGAGGAAAACAATTGATAAAGCAGTGATTGGAAAAGGATGTATAGTAATTTAAGGGTGTTTCTCTTTTCAGAATGGAATAGATATGAATGTGTTCAACATGCTAGTCAGAAGACTGTGAAGAATGTGTGGAGACTATAAAGGATAGCTTGTAGATAATAGAAGGCTGGGTCAGGTTACACCTGATGTTGTAATGTATTGTCAGATATTACTCCTCTTGTTTGTAAGAAGAGTCAAAAAATTTATGATTATTTGCCTAAATGGGAAGTGCTTTGAACTTACTCAGGCTTCTGATTATATAGTTTTCCTCTCCACCCTTTTCTCAATATTCCCTGCAAGAGGAAATCATTGGTTCTTTGACTACCTTTATCTGATGGAGATCATTTCTTGCTTAGTTAGGCCTTAGGCTTGTCTTGATGGTAACAGAGTATGTCATGGGGTATGATAATCTGAAACTCTGAGCGTCAAATATAGGCATAAAATAGTGAAAGCAGAAAGGACCGGTTTCCATGGATGCATTTCTGTGTATGCATTTTTCTACCTATAGAGGGCTTTGGAGAGGGCACATGTATGTCTCACAGAATTTTTGCTTATTATTGTTGCCCCAAATTAAAATTTATCATGTTACCCATTTAAATTATTAAAAAAACAAAAAATCCAGAACTGTCGTGTAGATTCAAAGGACAAATATTTTCAGTTTTGTGATATTCTAGAAGATAGAAAAAGCATATATTTTCCACCACGTTTTATAAGTATCTTGTTCAGTTTTGCTACTTTAACAAAATAATACAAATTGAATAATTGATAAAAAGAGACATTTTCTCACAACTTTGGAGACTGGGAAGACTAAAATCAAGGTGCAGACATTTGATGTCTTGTGAGGACTTTTCTGCTGTTTCCCTGTGTGGCAGAAAAGGCCAAATGCTGTGTGTGAAACCTCTTTAATAAATCACTTAATCTTATTCATAAGTGATGAACCCTCATGCCCTAATTACCTGCTGAAGAACCCAGCTCTTAATTTCATCACAGTAGAGTTTAAGTTCCAGTGTGAAGTTTGGAGGGGACACAGGCATTCATATAGCAGTGAGTACAGATAGCAGCAAATATAAATATGATAGCAAAATTATTTAACTCAGAAATGTAAGATTAATTTAATATTAGAAAATCAATCATTATCATTCTCCATATTGAGAGAAAGTAACTAGAATGTGAAGCAATTGAAAGTCTCATGTATTGTTAATGAGAATATAACAAGGCATAGTCATTTTAGGAAAAAACCTAGTTGTTTCTACCCTGTAACCAAATAATTCCACAGTCTTGGGAATTTACCTAAGGCAGATGAAACACAGTTTATGAAAAGATACATAAAATGAATGCACCTTGAGATAATAAGTGAGATAAATCATGAATGTATCACATGGTTTCTTTTTTATGACAAGCCGAAAATATAAATAATTTGAAGAGCAAAATAAAAGATAATAGGAAACAGGAGCTAGGTCTTTTGCAAATGGGAAGGGGAGCAAGAGATGATGAGGGGAGGATAAAGTTTGTTAAAAGAGAAAAAAAGTATGTTAATAATCCCAAGCTGTAAACAACCCAAATATCTATCAATTGAAGAAAGGATAAACTGATATGTTCATATTCCCATTGTTATATGCAGCAATGTAGATGAATCTTGAAAGCATTGTGCTGAGTGAGAAAAAGCCTATGTGAAAAAATCTGTATTTGTGTTTCCATTCATTTGGGATTCTGGAGCAAGCAAGAATAATCTATATAGAAAGAAATGAGAATAATATTTACTCAGAACAAGGGTTAGTGGTTTTTTTGGGGATGTACCAAGAAAGGGGATGATGGAACTTTCTGGTTTGATGGACTTGTTCTATATTTTGAGAGATGGATTATCTGAGTGTATGCAGACATCTGACTTATTGATTGGCACACAAGATTTATTCAGTACAATTTTTGTTAATTTACCAAAAAGGGACGTGTTAGCCTTCTATTGCTGTGACAGTGTACCTGAGATAACAATTTAAAAGAGGAAAGATTTTATTTTAGCTCATGGTTTCACAGGCTTCAATTCATAGTTGGTTGGTCCATTGTTTTGGGCCTGTGGTGAAACAGAGTGTTGTGGTGGAGAAGGCATGGTAGAGCAAAGCTGCTCACCTATGACAGCCAGAAAGCAAAGAGAGAAAGACTGGAAGGCTTCAAAGACAAGATGTATCTTTTTAGGGTACTCTTCCAACTTTATCCAGCTACCATAGTTCCTACCATCTATAGTTTCTACCACCTTCCAATAGTCCATTCAACTATCAGTGAGCTATTCTATTGGTAAGATGGTATAATCATTCCCTAAAAGCTGCACCTCTGAACCTTGCTTCATTGGGGAGCAACCCTTGAACACATGAGCCTTTGGGGGACATTTGAGACCCAAACTATAAGAGGATGGGGGAGTAGAGAATTGTGAACAGCCGGGGATTTAGCTCAGTGGCATAAATGCCTGCCTGGCAAGCGTGAGGTTGCGAGTTCGATCCCTGGTACCAAAAAAATAGAGAATTGTGAACAAATAAACTTGGTTAATGATACACATGTTGAAGTCTGCAGTGTGCTTTAAGATGCATTAAAGAAACAAATGAGTAGGTGGCCAAATATGTGATGAAAGAAATGGATAAAAATGTTAATTGTATAATCTGGGTTGTAGTAGACACTTACTGTTTGGATCTTTAAACTTTTATGGTTTTTCTATGTTTGAAAATTTTTATGATGCTGGACAAACAGTGTTACTTGTGTAATGAAATGCAAATCTTGTTAAATGATTTTTAAAAATACAGTTACTACCTAGAAGTAAATTATAATTACTATCTAGAAATAAACCTGACAAAAGATTTGTATTGTGTAATATTCAAGTGGAAAAGTATTAAAAATTTATTAACACATTGAAAAAAACCTTAGTAATAGAAAGATGTACTCTGTTTTTGATTGGAAATTCTTTGTATTGTAAAATACGTCATTTCTTCTCAGATCAGCCCTGTATTGTGCATCATATGATATCAGTTCAAATGTGTGTTTGTAAAATGACTCTAGAATTTATGTATGAAAGAAGAGCCTCAAGAGTAACTCCTGTAATTTGGAAGAATAATTATAGTAGACGGACTTGCCTTATAAATATCAAGATTAATTGCCATGCAAGTAAACAGTGTTATATAGACACAGGGACTGTCAGACACTGGACTGGAATATAGAGTTAAAAATAGACCCATGCACATATAGAAATAATGCATGATAGGACTAATGTTGCATGTCACTCAATAAATGGCAACATCTAGGATAATTGATCATCAATGTAAAATTAAATATAATGGCATTTCTGTCTCCTTCCCTACACAAAAATATGTATCAGGTATATTAACAAATGTACTGTGAAAAGTAAACCTATAAAGCTTTTAGAAGAATATATGTGCATATATTCAGGTCTTAGTATATCACAGTTGAATGTCTCACATTTACAAACAAAAACCATCGCATAAAGAAAAACACTAAATGGCAGCCCTCAGAACCCCTGTATTGCTGTGGAGGCTCTTAAGAGGTTCTCAGGGCACAGGGTGCCTCCAACTTCAGTCTGATGCTCTGCTCTTTGAGGTGGGACTGCCATGAAGCCTGCTCAGCCCCAATGCCGAATCTGATACCTCACAAATCAAGTACAGTAATCTTCATTTCTGGATGAAAAAGTCCAAAGCATCCTCATCAAGATGATAGGCTTGAGCTTGAAGAAGATTTTTAAGCCAGCTATATAAGAGCTGAAGCTACCAACCTGTAAGCTAATGACCCAGGCACATTTGGAAAAGGCTACCAGAAAGGCATTTGAGGCAGCTAAAATACAATTTAAGATGCCATAGGTTCTGGAAGAATGTGCACCTATAAATGATGTGTTAGTAGAAGATAAGAGTTTGGAAGGAACAGAAACAACCAAATATTATGTGTGTTGCTGAAACAAGAACACAGAAACAACCAGTTACGTGTGTACTGATACATCATATAATGCTGAGAGTATTTTATCATTGTAAGAAAACCAAGTGGCACATTATGCAGAACCGCCTGGCAAGCATGGAACTGGAAGGTCATAGAATTTTGCCACCAGTACTTTTCTTTTTTATTCTTTCTTTCTTGCCTTTTTTTTTTTTTTTTTTTTTTTTTTTTTTGCGACAGGATCTCGCTGTGCAGTTCAGGCTGGCCTTGGGCTCATTTTGCAGCCCAGGCTGGTCTCGAACTTGCAATAATCCTCCTGCCTCAGCCTCCCAAATGCTGGGATTAGAGGAGTGCACTACCATGCTCGGCTACCACCATTAATTTTCAAGGAAGCTAACCTTAAGACTGTGTGCAGCCAGGACTAGCATGTTGATGTCCTTCACCTTCTTGATGCCCAGTTTGAGGCAAATTCTACTGAGCACATCAAAGTTCATCATCAGACCTGTGAAGATATTGAAAAGCATGGAAAGTATGGCCTTTTGCATTTAGCTTGGTATTTTGTAAAAAAGAAAAAGAGTGATGGTTTGCTGGTTGACTAGATTCAGAGAGATTTAATTGGTGATGCCACCAGGTTGGTCTAAGTTGAATCACGTGCTCCATCCAAATGACCAGTCAGCTCAAGAGGCCAAAAAGCAGGCTATTCAGGGAATAAGTTTAATTAAGTTCATGCAAAAATAGATGTGGTAGATTGGAGCATATATAGAATTAACACTTGTGATTTTGATTTATCAAGAAGCTTTCATTAACTATTCTGCAACTTCCTGAAAATATTTTTTAAAAACTTTTTTTTTCTAAAACCTACCCACTTTTAATACTAAGCTGAATGTTTTAATATGTCAAGATTAAAAGTTATTTTAAAATCTGCTCAATTAGGCTTATATTACAAAAAGATCATACTATTAAGAAAAGACTAAAGTTTTGGCATACAGACATTAAAACCCTAATAGAGCAAGTTGTTTTTGCTGCAGAAATTTCGATGTACTAATGTATTTTGTTGTTGTTCATGTCCTTTTACACACACACAGTAAATTCCAGTTTCTGTAACATAACTGGATCTATGATTTTTGTTACTGAGATTAGAACATCTGTCTGTGGAGATGGAAATGACTGGATTCTTAATATATTTTAAACATACAGCATTTAAGAATTACTGGTGGGTGGCATGTGGAATATAGAAAAAACAGAGAAGCACAGCTGTTCAGGGTTCTGGTCTGAACTTCCAGAGAACAGAGTTACCGTCATCTGAGATGGGGAAAGGCTGTGAGTGTGGAGAAAGTTTTCATGGAAAAAAGTTTACTTTTTGGCATATTGGACAGGAGATCTTGAGTAGACAGTTACAAATGTTTGGAATCTAAGTGTCAAGTATGGAGAAAAAAAACACTTGCAAAGTGTTGGAGGATGAGAGTAAATTGGTACAGTGGTTTTGAGGAGCAGTTTGGAATATCTGATACTTCATGAGGTAGCAGTTCCTTCAAGTGTATACTCCCAAGAAACTTTTTTGTTTTTCTGTCTTGAGACAGGGTCTCACTATGTAGTTCAGGCTGTCCTCGAACTCACACTGATCCTATTTCTCAGCCTCCTAAGTGCTGGCATTACAGGCGTGTACCACCACACCTGGCTCCTTCCAAGGAACTCTTTATATGTGTTTATTAGGACATATGTACAGGGACATGTATAGGAGCTTTTTTTTTTTTTTGGCACCGGGGATTGAACTCACAACCTCGCGCCTGCCAGACAGGCACTTAAGTCACTGAGCCAAACTCCCAGCCCTGGTTTTTGAGGCATAGGAGTATTGTTTTAATACAGGGGAAAAACATTGAAAGAAAATTAAATTTCCATTTATTGGAGAATGGATAAATAAATATTGGCATATTTTTTAGACTGGACTACTACCTAAGGATTAGTGAGCTGAAGGGATATATATCCATATGAATGTATCTATCAGTTTTCATGGTTTTATGTCTCTGATGTCAACAGATGGATCCAAATAATATAAAACCATGTATATGTAATTTTAAAACATGTAAACTAATACTGATAGTTATTTATCAGTATGCAGTGGTACCTCAATTCATGAATGCTTTTGGTTGCAAACAATTTGGTTTACAAACAGAAGTGTTGGCACAATCTTGGTTTTATTTGCAAACTGTACATTGGGTGACAAACATGACTATAGCCATCTTTCCCACACAAACACAAATGTGACCATCTTTTCTAAAATCATAGAACAAATTAAGTCTGTAAACTGAGGTATCACAGTATAATAAATAATGAAGGCATGTGTTGGAAAAGTTAAGGTAAAAATATTTGTTGAGAGAGGGCTGGTAGGGGCCAGGGAAATTGCTCAGTGGCACAGCACCTGCCTGACAAGCTCGAGGTCTTGAGTTTGATTCCCGCTACCAAAAAAACAAAAAACAAACAAACAAACAAAAAACCAAACAAGTGAGAGAGAGAGGCCTGGTAGAAGTTGGAACTATATTCTACCTAGAAAAGTAAGTTGCAGGGGTCCCAACTATTACAGTAAGGGTTATTTCTCACGCCAGTGATATTATAGTCATCTTTTTTGTTAAGATTTTCTGTAGTTATTTATCAAAAATATTTTTTAATTACCCTCAGCCTCATTTCTTTCATATTCTTAATGCTAAAGATATAAATTCTTTGCAGTTCATCAGTAGTTAAAGGCTTTCCCCAAGAGTGCCTAGAGTCTGCACTGAGGGGATGGTTCCATCTAGTGGGAAAAAGATTGCAAGTCTTCTCAGGTGCCCCCCCCAACTCCCTTTTTGAGACAGGGTCTCACTATGTAGTTGAGACTAGCCTTGAACTCACTATGTAGCCCAAGCTGACCTCAAACTCACAGTAATCCTTCTGCCTTAGCCTCTCGAGTGCTAGGATCACAGGAGCGCGCCACCATGCCTAACTGTGTCAGACATTCTTTTTAGGAAAGGAGAGAGATAATCCTGACTGCTATTTATTTCACTTCAATTTTAAAGACAAATTCACCCTTTAGAAATATTTTGTCTTTGCCATTATTAAGGTAATGCTGTAAATTTCCTAGAATATTTAGACGGACCTGTAGGACTCAAATGGGTCATTATTTCTAACTTATGGATATTTTGTTTTTCAGAAGGAGTTGAGCCTTCCAAGAAGAGGCAGCTTGTAAGTAGATGATTATTACCATTATGATTATGATTATATATGATGATCTCCTGCATAGGAATCCTTCTTGAGAACTGTTCTCAATATCTCTTGGAGAAATCTCATTCAGTAGTGTTGTTTTCTGTGACTCCAGCCAAGGAAGCAGTGGGTCAATTAATTTTTCTTTTTTTCTTTCTTTCTTTTTTCTTTCTTTTTTTTTTTTTTTGCGGCACCAGGGATTGAACTCACAACCTCGCACCTGCCAGGGCAGGTGCTTAAGCCACTGAGCCAAACTCCCGACCCTGGTTTTTTGAGGCAGGGTTGCACTATGTAGCTCAGGCCGGCCTTGTGCTCGCATTGTAGCCCAAACCGGCCTTGAACTCACAACGCTCCTCCTATCTCAGCCTCCCGAGTGCTGGGATTAAAGGCGTGTGCCACCATGCCGGCTTAATTAACTTTTCCTACTAGGGCAGTCTTTACTCTTTGTCATCCCTCCTTACCCCAAGTTCCTTTGTCTGCCTCAAATTTTGTCTAGCATTTTGGAAAAGCTGTCACTTAAATATTCATCATAATCTTAAGCTTGTGTTTTGGAATTTACTGAGTTTTAGGAGACTGTAGCTAAGAAAGTCAAGATGATAAAATTGAAACTTTTTTTAAATTCTGTTTGAGACTGGGTCTCCCTATGGAGTCCAAGCTGGCCTTGAACTCATTATGTTGCCCAGGCTGGCCTCGAACTCGAGGCAGCCCTCTTGCCTCAGCCTCCCAAGTGATGGGATTACAGGCGTGCACCACCATGCCCTGCCTAAAATTGAAACTTTTTACATTTATGTCTGTCCTATAGTATGGTGCTGAGTGGGCGACTAGTTTTGTGAAAAACTGGGACAAGAACAGTTAAGTTTGGAGACTAGGTTCAAGTAGGTCCCCAATCTGTATTTTATTCTGGCTTCAGATTTACCTGAAATTGATAGTGTTTGTTCCTGGATTTTCTTATATTTTCTTGATCTACTTTTTTCTTTTTAAGAATTCTACTTGGTGTGTGTTGTAAATGTAATTGATCAGTAGCATCTGAAGTGCTTGTTAAAAAGTAGTATGTGGGGAAATAAAACCATAAATTGGGGCCAATTATATAACTCAGTGGTATAGTGTATACTCAGCACATATGAGGCCCTAAGTTTGATCTCTAGTAGCCCCCTATCTCCAATCAAGACAAAAAACAACAACAGAATATGGACTTACTGAGTTACAATCTCCATGTTGGGGTTCAAGGATGCATATCTTATACACTTATATCACACTCAGAGCCAGTGTGATTTACCAAAGACAAATTTGGAAAACACCAAGGAGATAAAACTTTGATAAAACAGTGATTTTGAGACTTTTCTTGAAGGAAACATGAGATATAATAAGGAAGTGGACACAATGGTATTCATATTTAATTGTCATGTATACTTTGTGTATACATCATGTGTGGTGTTCAAATCTATGAAATACATAGTACAGTGGGCCCCCAAAATTTGTGGGGAGTCACATTCCTAGAGCAGTCTAAATTGTGAAAAACTATGAATCTCAGATATGGTCAGAAAAATGCCTATAAATGCTTATTTTTATAGTTTTTTTTTTTTTTTTTTTTGGTACCAGGGATCAAACTCACAACCTCACACCTGCCGGGCAAGCACTTACGGCACTGAGCTAAATCCCTGGCCCTAATTTTTGAGACAGGATCTCACTATGCAGTTCAGACTGGCTTTGAACTCACTTTGTAGCCCAGTCTGGTTTCGAACTTACAATGATCTTCCTGCTTCAACCTCCCCAGTGCTGGGATATTTTTATAATTTAAAAAACCATAAATATGCTGTTTCCTGCAGTTATGTAATTTATTTTTTTAATTGCTCCTCCCCTTTTTTTTCCCTCCTCTTCTCCTTCTCCTTTTCCTCCTCTTTCTTCCTTTCCTTTTTTTTTTTTTTTTTTTTTTTGGTTTTTTTGAGACAACATCTTGCTATGTAGGTCAGGCTACTCCTGAACTCAGTATGTAGCCCAGGCTGGCCTTGACCTCACAGTGATCCTTGTGCTTCAGTCTTTCTAGTGCTGGGATCACAGGTGTATGTCACCATGCTCAGCTATGTAATTTAATTTAATAAAATATTGTATTAGTAAATCTTTAAAACGTGCGTGGCATTTTGACAGCATCTTAGGGCTTTAGGGAGAACACTGTGATAGCTACAGGTAGAGAGCAGCTGTTATGCAGAGGTGGATTATAGGGCAGCACCCAATCGGCAGCAAGAAGAACTAAGTAATGTTTTTGGATTAGCTGCTTGCAAACCTCCTGCCAAAAAATAATTGCAGAGGATATTTGCAATTTCTATGAAATTGTGGGAATTCCATGAACAACTAGTAGTTAGGTTCTGAGGAAAAAGTCATGAACAGCTGAGGCCATGAACACTGAACTGCAGCTTCGTGAGGGTATACTGTAATTCTTTATTGTCATTTTACAGTTTTATTTTATGAAGACACTTTAATTATTAAGTTGTTCTCTGAGATTCTTGTAGAGCCCTTTTGGATGGCTTATGGAGATTCATGGTCCTTTTATGTAGAAACTCCAGTTATGAGTCAGAAAAGTGATCAGGTTTGGTCTTGGCTTTATCACTTAATGAACTTTGTTAAACTAGACAAATCATTTCATCTCCTTAAGCCTTAGTTACCTTATCTATGAAGTGAAAATCATGATACCTGCTTTTTTTTCCTCCTCCTTTCCTTCCTTCTCTTCCTCTACCCTCCTCCTTTTAATTTTTAAATTTTTGATCATATTAGGGTTGAAACCCAGGGGCACTCTCACTGAGGTACCTCCCTAGTCCTTTTTATTTTGAGACAAGGAAGGGCCCACTAAACTGCTCAGGCTGGTCTTGAGGTTGCAATCCAGCTGCCTTAGCTTCCTAAGTAGGTAGGATTGTCAGGCATGTACCACTGCTCCTGATTTTCCTTCTTATTAAAGCTATTAGAAGGCTTGCTTAGTATTATATGATAGTGCTTCGTTAGTTATAGTTTTATTCTAAGGTGTATTATTTTTAGAATTCTTATATAAACATATTGGATTAAACTTGGATAAATTCTATTATTTAGGGGCCATATTTCTTTGTTTTCTTGAACTGATGGTGTTCTTCCCGCCCCATCTCCCAAGTGCTAGGATTACAGGCATGCGCCCCTACACCGAGCTGTTTTAATTTAGGTTTTTTTTTTTTTTTTTTGGTACTGGGGATCAAACTTACAACCTTGCGCCTGCCAGGCAGGCGCTTAGGTCACTGAACTAAATTCCCGGCCCTTAATTTAGTTTTAACAGTGGATTTTATTTCTAGCTTCACAAGTATCTTCTATAAGCTGGGCAAGACAAGAGCACTACTAGGACTCTTACTTTAGCAGTGTATTGAAAAGCTATGTACATCTAAGAGGGAGTAAGTAGCTTTTTAGGTGCTTATTCATAAAATGTTTGTAGTTGGTTACTCTCCTCCTGTCATTTTCGCTTTTGGTTCTCTCCATTTGTAAGCTCTCTGAGTTACTTTTCTTGGGATTAAGTGAAATGAGTTAAAGCTTGAAGCATTTAGCTTCTTCTAGGAATGTGTACTTCCAGTGAGTAGAATTTCTGGAAAGAAGGAGGGATAGCCGCATTCTTATTTTTATTTGGAACTGAATAATTTTTTTAAAAATCATAATTAGCTTTACACTAGAGAAGTTTTTTGGTCATTTTTGTGCTAATATTAGGCCTACTTTAATTATATTATAGTGTTTCATTAAGAAGAACTAGAAGGCTGGGTGTGGTGGTGCATGCCTGTAATCCCAGAATTTGGGAGGTTGAGGCAGGAGGATTGCTGCAAGCTCTCGGCTAGCCTGGGCTATTGTCTTAGTTACTTTCCTCGTTGCTGAGGCAAGATGCCCAATACCCACAAGTCAAAGGGGGAAACATTTGTTTAGCTCACAGTTTGTAGCGATTTCAGTTCATAATCTGATAGCTCCACAGAGAGTGGCACATGGCAGAGGGACAACAATTTATGGTGGCAAAAGACAGCAAAAACAACTATGGAGAAAGAAAGGGGGAGGAAAAGAAGCCTCTTTCTGCCCCTTTTATCTTATTTAGACTGCTGGGATTAAGGTGGTACCAATTCAATGAGTGGACTAATCCAACAATCACCCAACCTTAATCCCAGCACCCTTAATCTCAGCATTGAACATAAATCAGCCTCTGAAAAAGCTCATCTAAAAATGCATGAGGTTTTGGGGGGACATTTAGACATAAACCATAGCAGCTATACAGTGAGTTCAAGACCTGTGTGGATTACGTAACGATACCCTGTCTCAACAAACCAAAAAGAACCAGACCTAGGCTTTCCTGATAACTCTTTTTGATAACGTAACTCACATTTAAACAATTGATCAGTTAATGAATACCCACTTATATTTACTACTTGTTAGGAACTATAGTATTTAAATTCTGATGTTGAAAGTTTCAATTACATACATTCTTTTCTTTCAATGAGTTTATAGTTAAGTAAACCAGAAGTTCTTCAGTTCTTTGATGTAAACAGTATCTTTATCTCTAGTACTGGGACTATAGAAAACATTTTGCTCCAGGAGGAAGGGAGGAAATATAAATACTGCCTTAATGTGTTTTATGTTGCTATAATAGAATATCTGAGACTGAGTGATTTATAAAGAATAGAAATGTAATTTGGTTCATGGTTCTGGAGGCTAAAAACTCTTAAGAACATGATGCTAGCATCTGCTCAGCTTTTGGTGAGGGCTTTGTGATACTTTAACTCATGACTGAAAGAAGTAGGGTAAAGAGATATAGGCAGGCCAGGCATGGTGGTACATGCCTTTAATCCCAGCACTCTGGAGGCTGAGGTAGGTGGAGCATTGTGAGTTCGAGGCCCGCTTGGGCTACAACATGAGCGCAAGGGCGGCCTGAACTACATAGGGCGACCCTGCCTCCAAAAACTAGGGCTGGGAGTTTGGCTCAGTGGCTTAAGTGCCTGTCTGGCAGGTGTGAGGCTGTGAGTTCGATCCCCGGTGCCGCAAAAAAAAAAAAAAAAAAAAGAGATACAGGCAGGAGAAGCAAAGTCTGCCTTCCCCCACCGGGTAACTACTATCGAGTCCTATGAGAAAGGCATTCATCTCTCTTAACTATCTGATAGTTTCTTGAAGGCCCTACTACTTCTCAATACTGTTACCTTAGAAATAAAATTTCAAAATGAGTTTTAGATGGGAAAAACCATATTCAAATCATGGCAAACACAAATGTAGATTTTGACCCTAACAAGTTATCTGTGGCTTTAAATACAAATTATTACTGGACTTGTATTGCCTATATAAAATGAAGGGGTTGGGGACTAGAGGTATAGTTCAATAGTAGAGTTGTTGCCTAGCATGCTCAAAAAAAAAAAAAAAAAAGATACTGGTGTCTTGATCTCCATAATTGGTCATCTTCCATAAAACTAGTCAAGATTTTGTAGAAAATGTATAGCAGGAGGCAAAGAATTCCCAATAAAGAAACCAGTAAGGTAAGAACACAAAACATATATATTAGTCAGCTTTTCTGTTGATGGGACAAAATGCCTGACATAACACAGCTAAAGAGAGGAAATGGTTTATTTGGGTAACAGTTTCACAGGTTTCAATTCATGGGCAGCTGGCTTTAAAAGTGAAACATCTCTGCAGCTGGATGTGATAGAGCACAGCTGCTTGCTTCATGGTGACTGGGAAGCAGAGCACAGGAGGAGTGCTAGTGAGAGCTCTACTCTCCAAAGTCAGCCCCTGAGCCCCGCTTCAACTGGGCCCCGTAGCCTGACAGCGTATTAACTGGCACATGCATTTGAATAAATTGAATTACTACGTAAAAGTTTGTAGAAGGCATGGAGAAACTGATGTTGGTCATCAGAGAAACCTATCATTTGGCTACTGTTTCTTGTTCTTGTAACCTACTCTGGAAATTTGTAGAAGTTTCTTTTTTTTGGTACTTGGAATTGAACCTAGGGCCTGGTGTGTGCTAGGCAAGCATGTACCACTGAACTATACTCCCAGCCTTTTAAAAACTTTTAAATTTTATTTAAAGATAGGGTTGCCTCCAGCTGGCCTCAAACTTGTAATTTTCTTGTCTCAACTTCTCAAGTATCTGGGATTACAAGTGTGCTACTGTGCCTGACTAGAAATTTTTATAGTCATTCTCTGAGTCTTGGTCAGAAGGAGAGGGTTATTATGGTTTTCTCCCAATTTGCTTCCAGAGTGGCTCCTGCAAGAGCAGATCTTGTGTCCCATTCTAGGTGTAAATGTGTGTGTCCTTGGGCATATTCTCTTGAGTTTATGGGCAGAGAGAAATTTGAAATCTTTACAAAGAGTATCAGTTTCTGTTCATTGATGTAGCATACTTTTGAGCAATAGAAAACAAATGAAAATCAGTAATTTTGGAGGCTCTCAATTGTCCTTTTCCATGTAATATGATACTACTTTCAAATGGATGAGAATTAAAAAAATGGATTTCTAGGCATGTAATACATCTTGGTATTATATAAAATATATACACTTTCATCCAATAACTAATTCCTCCAATATCACCAAATAGATAAGTGGAAGAATAGTATAGAAATGAAGAATTTAGACCTGAGAGGATGACATGGGTTTGAGTCTTGGCACTATTTAATAGTTTTTTTTTTCTAAAACAAGTCACTATATTGTATTTTTGTTTGTGTTTTTACCTCCACTCCCTTTTTCATTTGCTCAAATTCATCTATCCATACAGTCATTATACCGTGTGTGTGTGTATGATTCTAATTGTATACTGTTTCTATTCTTTGTATGGAAGTACAGTATTCTCAAGAGAGACAAATGAAGACATAATGTAGTATGTCAAATAGTACTGTGTGTAATGAAAAAAAGTGTCAGATGCTTTAAGTTTTAAAGTACAGTATCCAGGAATTAATTTCCTTATCGTAACACTTGAGCAGAGAACAGGAATCATATATATATATATATATATATATATATATAGTGACTTTGGTCACATTAGGGAAGAGAAGTATTAAATTTCCAGTATGAGGAACAAGCATATTCATGTCTGCCATGATAAGGGTTTCATTAGGGGAAGTTAATTATGAAAGTTCTTCTGGCTTGGATCATACCATTTCTTTTAGCTTCCTGAAATTAAATCATTCTCATTTTTAGAAAGGTATTTTATATTTAGATCCATTTTTTAATGCATTAAAACATCAGAATATCAGATGTTGGGAAATTGATAGTGTTTAGAGTATACATTATCTAGGGAAAAATAGTTTTAAGTTCTAAAATTATTTGTGTTTATCCAAGCCAGAGGAGTATTATAATTTGTTTTTCAAATCTAAAGTGGCTCTGGATAGCTTTCTTTGACCAGTTCTGGGGAGGGGCCTCCAAGAGGCAGATCCTTTCAAATAGGATTGTTCTTTTGTTTGTGACTTCAGCATCAATGTCTAGCCCTTGCCTTTGGGAGCTCCTTTTAAACAGTGTCCTTGTCACTGTTACCCAGAAAGCCATGCTTTTCTAATACATTGCTGAATTCCCCAGGCTGGGCTGGAACTTGAGGTCATCCTGCCTCAGCCTTGCAGAGTGCTGGGGTCACTACAGGAACCATTTTGTTGTTAGAAATGGTCATGGTTATCACTGAGCTGTAAATGCATGGTCACAAATAGTTAAAATCCTTGCGAGCTTGTTCTTATTACTGCTATGTTGAGAGCAGCCATTATACTTATAATCTCACTTTTATATCTAAACCTCACAACTGTTTTCTATAATCTACATGGATATTTTAGGGACATCAACTTTAGCATTTATGAAATTGAAATCATTGTCTTTTTCAAAAACTAATCTTTTGTCAGGCATGATGGTACATGCCTATAATCCCAGCACTTGGGAGGCTGAAGCAGGAGGATCGCTGTAAGTTCAAGACCAGCCTGGGCTACATAAGCAAGTTCAAGGCCAGCCTGGACTACATAGTGAGATCCTGTCTCAAAAAAACAAAACAAGACAAAACAAACCTAACCTCTCTTTTATTCTTCAGCTCACTAACTGGCCACTTTTTCAGGATGAAAAACTTAGTGGGCCCTATTGCCTTAATTAGTCTTTTTCATAGTTGCCAGTCTTTTCTATCATACCTCTCAAATGTCCTTTAATTCCTTAATTTTTTCTATCTCTTTTTACTGTCTGTACAATCTAGACCATTATAATTTCTCATTTCTCCTACTGCCATACCTTCTTGATCTTGTTTTGCTCTCCTCTCCCACAACACCACACCCAACTTTTTTGACCTTTTTTTTTTTTTTTTTTTTTGGTCTGGCATTGTTCATTCCCCCGGCTCTCCATCCATCACACAACTGCCAGAAGAAGCTTTTTAAAATGAAAATTTGGCCACCCAAGGTGGAGCACTTGGTAATTGCAGCACTTAAGAGGTCAAGGCTAGCCTGGGCTGTACAAGTGAGTTCAAGATCAGCCTGAACTAAGTAGTGAGACCCTGTCTTGAAAAAAAAAAAAAAAAAAGTCAAAATTTGATTACTAGATATTTATCTAGTAATAAACTCCTTCAATAAAGTTTTTCTTTTATTTTTTTGGGGTAGGATCTTGCTCTGTTGTCCATGCTAGTGACCTCAAACTCCTCAAGGAATCCTCTTGCTTACTTTAGCTTCCGGAGTGCCAGAACAATAGACTGTACCACTGCCCAGCTCCTTCCACAGATTTTTTATTTCTCTTAGGATCACACCAGATTGTACAGTTTGGCTTATAATTTTCTCTACTTTTTTTTTGTACAGTATGTTTCCTGTATCTGGAATGTTTTTCTTTCATCTGTACCCAGCAAAGTTTCAAGTCTCAGTTTATGTTTCACTTCTTGTGAAAGGCTTTCTTGAACTCACCATGCCTTGTAGTTCCCAGACTAACTTGTATTTTCCAAGACATACTTTCATCAAATCTTGTACTTTCCTTTCACCTCTCTTATAGCAAAAATAAATGAATTATTTGTCCATATTCTTTCATTGCTCAATTTGCCATAACAAATTTTACAGGCAGATGTCTTCACAAAATTCTTTCCTGTCAATTCCAGAGGGTATAAGTCCAAAATCAAGACTGTGGTCAGTCTTTGGTAAAGGCTGTCTCTTTGGCTTGTAGACAGCAGCCTTTCTATATGTGCTTTTCTTTGGTGTGAATGCTGAGTGGTAGGATAGATCTCTGCTTGAAAGGATGCTAGTCTCACAGGATTAGGGCCCTGCTGTTTTGACTTCATTTAGCCATAATTACAGTACTTCCTGAAGACTTAATATCCAAATACAGTCACATTGGATATTATGTCTTCAAAATAAGAATTTTAGTGAAACACTTCACTGCAGGTGGTAAGCTCCATGAGGTCAAGAGCTTAATACATAATAGGCAATATAGAACCTACTGTACATAAAGACTAATACATAGTAGGCAGTCATTTGGGCCTGTTCTCCTAACGTTTGTGCTTGGAAATGAATATAAACAGAGGTATAAATGTTTAACTATTGGGCCAGGGATATAGCTCAGCAGCACAGTACCTGCCTGGCAAGTGCGAGGTTGTAAATTTGATTCCTGGTCCCCCGAACCCCCACAAAAAAAGCTAAAAAAAGTTTAAGTATCTTATTTTTTTTTTTTTTTTAGCACCAGAAATTGAACTCAGGACCTTGTGCTTGTCAGGCAAGCACTGTGCCGCTGAGCTATATCCCTGGCAAGTATTTTAAATAAAGCTAAAAGACTATAAAATAAAACATGTCCTATCCTACTGTAAGAAATACAGTTTTATACTAACAAATTTTTAAAATATGCATAAAACTATTGACTTTTAAAAAATAGCTGCGAGTGGTGGAGCACTTTTTTATTTATTTATTTATTTTTTTGTCTTTGAGACAAGGTCTCGCTATGCAGTTTAGGCTGGCCTTGGGTTCACTTTGTAGCCCAGGCTGGTCTCAATTTGCAACGATCTTTCTGCCTCAGCCTCCCAAGTGCTGGAATTACAGGAGTGTGCCACCTTGCCCATGTTTTTAATCCCAGCACTTGGAAGACTGAGGGAGGAGGGTCACCACAAGTTCGAGGCCAGCGCAGGCTACATAGCGAGTTTAAGGCCAATCTGAACTATATAGCAAGACTCTGTCTCCAAAAAAAAAAAACAAAAACAAAAACAAAAAAACCCAAAGAGACATACATTAAATATTTAATTTACTACTAAGGGTACTGGGCATATGGTGACAACCAGTTTAAAAGAGAACTGAAAGAAGCACAATTTATATGGAATAAAGGAACGTTGAAATAAATGTACAGGTGGTCACAAACTGGGGAAGTCAGACTTCTACTATACAGAATTTGTTGGCATGTATATGGACAAGGGTTCTTTCACATGGTTATCAGTTTTTTTGTTTTTTGTTTGTAACTTACAGACTTGTAAAACAGCTTTAAAGCAATAAAAGACGAGAATCACATAGAAGATGTAACCTGCAAACCAGCCTTTCCCACCCTGGTACCAGGGATCAGTTTCATGGAAGACATTTTTGTTTTGTCTTGTTGGTTTTTTTTTTTCCCTCCTGGCGGCACCAGGGATCGAACTGACACCCTCGCGCCTGATAGATAGGCGCTTAAGCCACTGAGCCAAACTCCCAGCCCTAGTTTTTTGAGGCAGGGTCACACTATGTAGCTCAGGCCGATCTCGCACTTGTGTTGTAGCCCAAGCCGGCCTCGAACTCACAACGCTCCGCCTACCTCAGCCTCCGGAGTGCTGGGATTAAAGGCGTGCGCCACCATGCCCAGCTCTTGTTTTGTTGGTTTTTTTGAGACAGGGTCTTGCTATACAGTTCAGGCTGGCCTTGAACTCACTGTAGCTCAGGCTAGACTGGAACTCACAGTGAGTCTCCTGCTTCAGCCTCCAGAGTGCTGGGATCACAGGCATGTGCCACCGGTGAAGACAGTTTTTCCATTGACTGTGGGTGAGCGGGATGGTTTGGAGATGATTCAGATACATTACATTTGTTGTGCACTTTGTTCCTATTATCCTATTATTGTTGTATATATTATTATAATTATAATTATGTAATTATACACATCACCATAATGTAGAATCAATGAGTGCCCAGAGCTGGTTTTCCTGCGACTAAATGATCCTATGTGGGGGCAATGGGAGACAGTGATACCTGAAATATGTTGTTTGTGTCCATTCTACTCCATAATCTTGTTTTGATTGCTGTCACTGTAGAAAATCCTGCTTTACAAAGACAGGATGTTGGAAATAGAAGCATGCTTTCCAGTGTTTTTGTGGCAATCTCAGGATATTCCACCTGGACTTTAATCCAGAACATATTGAAATTTGAGTTATTTCAAAATTCTTTTAAAGTTGCTGTCATTTGCAATCTCAAGCAGTTGATCCTCTTCTAACAAGAACAAAGTCAGTTCACTTGACTTACTCACAAATGTGTCACAGATTTATTCCTTCCCAGTTTGGGGATCCTTGTGGATAGAAAGTAATGCTCGAACTCTTTTGAAGCTGACATAGGTGATTATGCATTGTCTGGCAGAAAGATCTCAGTCTCTTTCAAAATTTCTACTAATGTTTGAAACATGTCAGAAATCCCAGTGTTCACTCATTGCTCCCATAATTTCAGTGTAGCTTAAAATACACTTGCTTTATCTGCCAGTCTGCCAAGGTATCATTCTCCCTTGAAGTGACAAGTGTTTGTTGAGCAAGTTTTGTGGCCCATCCTGTGCCACTAAGGTGTTCTGCCAGTGGTGAGCATTTTTCTAAAAGAAATTTCTGGAGTGGCTCTTGTAATTGAAAAACCTGAGCAGTGACCTACCTTTAGAAAGTCATCTCACTTCTGTTTGTAAGAGAAGACTTAAGTGCTCTGAATTCATCTCCTTAGAGAGCTGTGTGAAAAGAGTAGGTAGTTTCATGTGATCAGTGCTTTTAATTACATCGTATAAAATCTTAAGTTCTGTTGATATTTGTCTAGCCAGCATTTCCTTGACACAGTGTATAGACCAACATTTAGAAGCAAACTCTTTGATCCAGGTGCTAAAACCAGAAAGTCAGCCAATCATAGCAGCCACTTGATCCATGCATATACTGATAGAAAATGATCAAACGAGTTTCCCTGATATATAATCGTTGAGAAGTCTTCAATAGTTCTGCAGCTGTAGCATTGGTTGCCAATAAAGGTGCATATAATATATCCTCATGCATGTCCTCCTGGAATATATATTGCATAAAAACAGACATTGTTGCCTTATTCTTAACATCATTTTAGACTCATCAACCTGAATTTGTGCCTGGTAATTCGTAATTCTAGCAATTATACATCAGCATCTTCTGCTATTTCATTAATTAATCTAGCTATAGTGCTAGCCAAAAGAGGAACGCATGTCATCTTTTGAACTGCAACTTCTCCTAAAAGTTTATGATACATATTCTCAGCAACAGGGAGGGTCAGCTCTTTACCACTAGCAGTAAAAGGCTTCTTAGCTTTAGCACTGTTGTTGGCTCATAAGAATGATTCTCAGTGTAGACACATTTGATGAAGTGGTAACCTTCAAGAGTTGCTTGTACTTTTTGTGTTGATTTTTTGTTTCTTTTGAAAAGCTCAAAGGTTTGTCCTTTAGTGCAGAGTGATTGGTTTCATGGCATGCTTGGATATCCAGTGCCCACATGCTGTACAAAGTAGTCTTGGAAAATATGAATTACCTGTTGCAGTGAACTGTAATTTCAGGAGGACTATTAGTATTTTCTTTCAATACAGCTTTCTTTTTGTTGACACTCTTAGAGTCTTCTACTGTCTTGACTTCAGATCTTTCCCGCTTTTCAAAGAAGTTCTCCAGTGACATCTGTTTTTTTACTCATTTTGGCTAGGATTAGCTTGTGGACTTATCGAAACTGTGACAGGGACAAGTGTACAGTGTAGGAGGAGAAACACATGGACGAAAGTGGTAAAGAAAGTAATGAGTTGGGGCTGGAGGTATAGCTCAGTGACACAGCACCTGCCTGGCAAGTGCAAGGTCCTGAGTTCGAGTCCTGGTACCAAAGAAAAGAAAAGAAAAGAATGGTTTGGCCACATGCACACTAAAATGAGTGTTGGATTCTGATTTAAAGTCTTCTGCCAGAAACATGTGTACAGTTGATGTACATCAACTCACTGGCCGTTATAAAGCCTGCTACCAGATGTAGCTTGTTTCTTGCTTCTCACTGATAGAGTTTTGGTGTGAGTCTGCAAACAGTTGATTTATTATGGTCTCTTTGTAGTCAAACTTCTCTGTTAATGATAATCTTTATTTACAGTTGCTCCCTAGCACTAGCATCACTGCCTCAGTTCTACCTCAGATCATCAAGCATTGTGTTCTCACAAGCAGTGCACGACCTAGACCCTTTGCATGCTCAGTTCACAATAGGGTTTTTATGTATTCTCACAAGGAGTGCACGACCTAGACCCTTTGCATGCTCAGTTCACAATAGGGTTTTTATGTATTCTCACAAGGAGTGCACGACCTAGACTCTTTGCATGCTCAGTTCACAATAGGGTTTTTATGTATTCTCACAAGGCATGCACGACCTAGACCCTTTGCATGCTCAGTTCACAATAGGGTTTTTACTGCCTTGAGAATCTAATGCTGTGACTGATCTGATGGAAGCAGAGCTCTGGTGGTAATTTGAAGTGTGGGGAATGACTGTAAATACAGATGAAGCTTTGCTCCCTTGCTTGCCTGCTGCTTACCTCCTGCTTTGTTGCTCTAGTTCCCTACAGGCCATAGACCAGTTTCTAGCAGGCCATGGGCCTGTACTTGGTTGAAGATCTTTGCTCTAAACTTTTCCACTCTCCTTTTCTCCCCTCTACTCCAGATTTTCTCACAGTATCCCACCTTTTGATCTTATTAAGTTTGACCTGGTTATTTATATAGTATAATAAGAATTAATTTACTGTAATGTCTTCTTAAATTTCTTTGTTGTAAATTAAAAAGAACCTCAGATTAGAGCCTTGGTTTTTTTGGGAGGTTTTATTTAGTTGTTGTTTGCTTGCTTGCTTTTTTTTTTCTTTTTTTTTGAGACTAGGTCTTGCTGTGTAGTCCAGGCTGGTCCTCAACTCACCATGTAGTGCAGGCTGGTCTCAAACATGCAACAATCCTCCTGCCTCAGCCTCCTGAGTGCTGGGATTACAGGTGTGCACCACCACACCCGAATCAGATTAGACTTTTAAAAGCATTATTATTTGCATTTTGAGGCTAAGAAGCCAAGTGTAAGAAGTTCTTCACAAATTTTTCCTGCAGTGCCTATAAATTCTTGCTGATATCCCCCAATATTCTAAGGGTTGTATACCTGCTGGAAAGTGACCTTCGTTACCATCTTTTAAGACAGGACCCTGTAAACCTAGGTACGAGGCCAGTTTTCCTGGAAAGGTTTTAAGTATTGATTCCGTAAATTCAACCATAATTCCTTAAGCACGTCTTGTTACTCCTGATTAAATGAGCATCTTTTTCAAATGTGACATTGCAGGCAAATCCTTTGTTACCTGGTAAAAATAGAGGATTCTTGTTAAACCTATTTAAATAGCTATATTGCCTTGAAAAGTAAGACTCAGTAAGACTCTCAATTCTGGGTTGAAGGAAGATCACTGAGAATCAGACATAATTTATCAGGGTTTCATTTTACAATAGCAAACTCTACCAACTTGTTAAGAGTTACAGATAGTTTAAGAAGGAAGAGAATAGACTTCCTTACACAGTAGAAAATAGAACAGAATTTCAAACAAATAACTATAGTCATCTCTTAGTTTATTCAATACTGTATATTTTCATTTCACTGGTTCTTAGTTTAGCAGTTTGCTTCTTGACTAAAAAAAGTTCTGGAAGTTCTGACTCAGCCCACTGGAATGATCTGGAGGTAGTCCAGTTGTCCAAGCAATGCCATCAGAAGCATGTGTCCAAGAATCTATTTTTTGGCATGTCAATAGTTCTAAATACCTGTGTAGTCCTTTATACTGGAGCCCTGGGACTGTCCTTTTTTGAAGATATGAATTTTGGTTTCTGCTTGATTCTAGAGCCTTCAGACAAGCATTAAACAATCTCTCTCTAAATGACAGAGATTTAAAATAACTGGCTAACTTATTACTGACAATCTTCAACATGCAAGTTCTGATAAAAGTTTATGAGTAATGCAACATCTGGGGATGGTGGCCTGAATTTCCAGCATTCAGAAAGCTGAGGAAGGAGGATCATCATGAGTTTGAGGCCAACCTGGACTACATAGTGAGTTCAAGGCCAGCCTGGGCTACCTAACAAGATCTCAACTCAACCTTCCTTCCCAAAAGAGGAAGGAATAAGGAATGTGAAATAAGAAGAGTAAAGCCAATCCAAAAATGTTTGATACAGTGACCAGGAAGTGACCTTCCTTACCATCTTTAAGACAGGACCCTATAAAGCCAGGTACTAGGCCAGTTTTTCTAGAAAAGTTTTATTAAGTGTTTGTAACAGTAGTTCTTTTTGAAGAGAGGACTGAGGATATAGCTTAGTGGCAAGCACAAGGTCCTGAGTTCTAGTCCCAGTACCAAAAAAAAAAAAGAGAGAGAGTGAATACTAGATCTAATTTTTCAAATATGGGTGGACGTAATTTCTGTAGCAGAAAAAATTTTGATTTATAACATACAATAATGTGTGACATGATATACACACAAAGAAAATACCAGGAATATAATAGGAATATTAAGAGATTTATTGCATCTGAGATGTCCTAGACAATTCTATTTTTATAAAACTCCACTGACCAAGAAGAGGCTAGATTCCAAATTTATTTATGTATTTTTGGTTTTTTGAGTCAGGGTCTCACTTTCCAGCTGGCTTTGAACTCACTGTGTAGCCCAACTTGGCCTTGAACTCATGGCAGTTCTCTTGCCTCAGGCTCTCTAGTGCTGGGGTTACAGGGTTGTGCCACCATGCCTGGCTTAGATTGCAATTTTTTTTTTTTAGATTCTAATTTTAAAAGTAAGATCATTACCAAATAAACATTTCAGATAACTGAAATTAATACAAAACTCACTAAACTCTTGTTTTGTACAACCTGGCACAGCCTTTCAGGGGATAGCATGTCACTACTGTGACTATATTATATGTATATAAGATTTTGTTCAGCTAGTAGACTCACTATTGAGACTGCTGGTTTAGTTAAATAAGCAATCTTATTAGGAACACTCAGGTGAAAAGAAACTTAAGATAGTTTTTAAGAGCTGTGAGTTTTAGCTGATAGCCAGCAAGAAGCTAGCATCCCAGCACCTACAACCAACTACTTGAATGAATTCTACCAACTACCTAAATAAGCTTAGGAGTGGGTTTTGAGGAAAGTTGTGTGTGCTGATTAAAAACAAAATATATTCTGTAGTTTTGAGATGAAATATTCTAAATGTTAAGTCCATTTGATTATAGTGCAGTTTAAATAATTTTTTTGGTCTGGATGATATATATTCGTAAGAGGACAGTTTCAAAATCATCCTTTATTACTGTATTAGAACTGGTCTCTCCCTTTATGTCCTGTAGTGTTTGTTTCATAAAACTGGGTGCTGCATCGTTCCGTGCATATATATTTACAACTAACTGTTAAATTTTCTTGATGAATTGTGCCTCTTGATCACTGCATAGTGACCTACTTTGTCTCTTCTGACCAATTTTGACTTGAAGTCTGTTTTGTCAGACATGGGTATAGCCACTCTTGCTTGCTTTTGGATTCCATTTCACTGGAATCTCATTCTATATCTCCACTTTCAGTCCGTGAGTGCATTGCTGGTCACATAAGTTTCTTGAAGACAACAAATTGTTGTATCTTGTTTTTGTACCTGGAATCAAACTCAGGATTTCGTGCTTGCCAGGCAGGTGCAGTACCACTGAGCTATATCTCTGGCTTAGATCTTGTGTTTTAATCTAGTCAGGTAGCCTGTATCTTTTATTTGGTGAATTTAGATCTTTGACATTCAGGTTCATTATTGAAAAATGCGTACTAGTTTCAGTCATTTTGTTATTTCTCTTGATTTGGATAATCTCTTTGTTTCTTTCTCTCTTATTCATCTTTTTTCTCTCCTATTCATCTGCCCAGGTAAAGGACACAAGATATAACTCTTGTTCTCTAAAAATTAGGCAATTTTTTTTTAACTTTTTCATTTATGGAGCACTATGTTCTCTCTCCTCCCCAACTTATTGCAGGATAGGATAGAGGGAAATCTGTTTCCAATTTTTTTTTTTAAAGATAGAGTTTCACTATGTAATTTAGGCTGGCCTTGAACTCACTATGTAGTCCAGCCTGGACTTGAATTTGTGGTGATCCTCCTGGCTCAGCCTCCCTACCACTGAGATTACAGGCTTGCACCACCTGCCTGGCCCATTTACTATTGTTAGGCTTCTTTTGAAAAGTATAGTCCAGTAAGATGAGCTCTCAGTTGTTGATTCTTTGTAGCATTTCCCTTGGGATCTGGATTTTGTTCATGAAGTATGTGCCTATACTTATGTCTTCAAGAGTTCTCTATTTTCTCTTCCAGTGGATTTAGTATTTTTGTTTTAATATTTAGATCTTTGATCCATGTTGATTTTAGTTTACTGCATGGTGATAGACATGGATCTAATTTTAGTCTTCAGCATGTGAAAAACCAGTTTTTTCCAGCACCATTTATTAAGGAGGCTATCTTTCTTCCAGTGAATGTGTTTGGTACTTTTGTCAAAGACAAAGTGACTGAGTGTGTTTGGAGTTGTGTCTGCATCTTATGTGTTCCATTGATCCTCTGGTCTTGTTTTTTTTGCCAGTACCATGCTGTTTTTTTTTTTTTAATCACAGTAGCTCTGTAGTAAGGTTTCAAGTCAGGAAATGTGATACCCCCTCCCTTCCCTTTCTTGCGCAAAATTGCTTTTGCTATTCTAGGTCTTTTCTGGTTCCTAATGAATATTGGGATTGTTTTCTCTAATTCTGTGAAGTATGTTAATGGTATTTTGATTGAGATTGCATTAAATCTGCATAACAATTTTGGGAGTAAGGCCATTTTTACTGTGTTGAGTCTTCCTACCCAAGAGCAGGAGATATCTTTCCATTTTCTGATACCCTCTTCAATCTCTCTCTCTCTCTCTCTTTTAAAGAGCAGAATATATCTATTGAATGAAAGAAAGCTTCTATCCGAGAGACAGACAGAAGGGGCTCCAAGTAGGTTGCCAAAGACCCTGTGGATTTTTATGGAACAAAACTACAAGGTGAGGCAGGTCTAAGTTGGAGAAAAATGGGAGATCATCAGGCGGGCATGAGGTGGGACAAATGTATGGTTAACCAATAAGATTATGAGTATAATTGCTCAGGTAAAATTGATTAAATCAGGATCAAATGGGAAAGTGAGTCATGTAGCAAGTGGACATGAATACAGAACAGGCCCTTTGCCTGTAGGGGTTGGATTAGTGGCTCAAGATGATCGATACTTGTTTAGAATATCAATCCCTGATGTTTATCCTTAGGAAGTATGTGGGTGTATTTGCTTTATCTTTCATCTTGAGTTCTGGCCCACAGCTGGAGGTGTTTGCCTCCCCGACAGTTGCAAAGTATTTGATCCTCTGCACTGGCTCCTTTGAGAGCCCAGCCCTATATGACCACCCAAAATAGTTCTAGTTTAGCTGCCTGTAACATTCCCCCCTGTGAAGAAGTACCCCAAACTGCTGTGAGGGAGTAATGGGCGATGACTGATCTGGCTTCTTCAGGCTGAAGTGGGTTGTAGTTGTTGATTGGCCCTCAGAGATACTCTACACAGGGTCTATCTAAAGGACCTTGATAGACACCAGGCATTTTCATCTTTGGTAGGATTACAACTCTAAGTCTCCATCTGATGATCTCGGTGGAAGACCTCCAAATGATATAGGGGAAAGAAACTCCCAGCCTACTAGATGTCTGGTATAAGTTCATGTTCTGTAAAATCAAAGAATGAATTTTAGGAACAATAGGGGATAAGAACAAAATGTATTTATTGAGGGAAAGAAAGCTTCTGTCCGAGAGACAGACAGAGGGGTCCTGAGTGGGTTGCCTCAATCTCCTTTTTTTTTAAAGAGTAATGTAGTTTTCAATGTAGAGATCTTTTACTTTGTTAGATTGATTCCTAAGTATTTCATTTTTTTGGATGCTATTGTGAAAGATGTTGTTTTCTTAATTTCACCCTCAGTGAGCTTATTGTTTGTGTACAGGAGTGCTATTGATTTTTGAGTGCTGATTTTGTATCCAGTTATGTGACTGAATTTTGTTATTAAATCTGTTAAGTCTTTCAGTGGAGTTTTTGGGGCCTTCTATATAAAGTATCAAATCACCTGCAAATAATGATAATTTAACTTCTTCCTTTCTTATCCTTACTCCTTTTATTTCTGTCTTGTCTAATTGCTTTGATTAATGATTCCAGGACAATGTTAAATAGGAGTGGTGATAGGGGACATCCTTGTTGTTCTTGATTTTAGAATGAGAACTTTAAATTTTTGACCATTTAGTATAATGTTGGCCATTGATCTATTTCAGTGTTCCATACAATTTTTATCATGAATGGGTGCCGAACTTTGTGTAAAGCTTTTTCTGCATCTGTTGTAATGATCATGTGATTTGTCTTTGGCACTGTTGATATGGTGTATTGGATTTATTGATTTGGGTATGATGGGCCATCCCTGCATTATTGGAGTGAATTCCACATGGTCATGGTGTTTAATCTTCTTGATGATTTGCTGCATTGTTTACTAGTGTCTTGTTGAGAATTTTTATATTTATGTTCATTAGGGCTATTGGCCCATAGTTCTCTCTTTTGGTTTGGTCTTTTCTCTGGTTTTGGTATCAGGGTAATACTTGCCTCCAGGAATGAGGGAATATTGCTTCCCTTTCAATTTCAGGGAAATCATCAACAGAGTGAAATGACAACCCACAGAGTGAGAAAAAAATTTTAGCTAGTTGCTCCTCAAAGGACTAATAGTTATTGTTCCTTACAGAAAGGACTAATGTGTAGAACATATAAAATCACATCTCCTAAGTTCAAAGATCCAATCCAAAAATGGGCGTTTGAGATGAATACATACTTCTCAGATGAAGAAGTACAAATGGCAAATAAATATATGAAAAAATGTTCAATATCACTGGTCATTTGAGAAATGCAAATTAAATCAACATTGAGATTCCATCTCACCCCAGAAAGAATGAGTCTTATGAAAAACTCAACAAATAACAAATGCTGGCGGGGCTGTGGGGAAAAGGAAACACTTCTCCACTGTTGGTGGGAATGTAGACTGGTGTAACCACTCTGGAAATCAGCGTGGAGATTCCTCAAAACAGTAGGACAAGAGATCCCATTTGACCCACCTATTCCCCTTCTTGGTATTTTCCCAAAAGAATCAAAAACAACGTAGCACAGGGAAATATGTGTACCCTTGTTTATAGCTGCACAATTTGTAATAACTAAGTCTTGGAAACAATCTAAATGCCCATCAACTGATAAATGGATTTTTAAAAATGTGTGTTTTTTTTAATATATAATGGAGTCCTACTCTGCCAAATTTATCCTTTAATATATAATGGAGTCCTACTCTGCCAAGTTTATCCTTGGGACATTTATTGCTAAATGGATAGACCTTGAGACCATACTTTTAAGTGAAATAAATCAGACACACACATATAAACATCATATTGTCTCACTGATGTGAGAAACTGAAAGTGTAACTAAGAACCAATTTGTATAAGACGTATGGTAAAGTGGGAAGAAATTGCTCAAAAAGAAAAGAGAACTAGGGAGGGGAGAGAGAAAAAGGGAGGAAGAGAAAAGAAAAAATGAGACAAGAAGCATAAAAAGGAGAGGGCCAGGGATAAAGCTCAGCAGCACAGTACCTGCCTGGCAAGTGCAGGGTCCTGAGTTTGATTCCTGATCCCCCCTCTCCGCCCCGCCCAAATGGAAACAAAGCTTTGTAAATAAGGGAGGAAAGAGGTGTTGAGGGGAGGGAAGGAGAATGGGAAGGGAAAAAAACAAATCAAGGTATATCATGTACAGGTACAAATTCCCTATGATGAATGTGATCATTGTATATACCTAAATTGTTACCAATAAATTTAATTAAATTAAGAGAAAAAGAATAGTCCACTGGTTCCTAACATTGATTTTAGGGACAGAATGCTTGCAGTCCTATAATTTGGTACTTCTTGAGAGATGCTCAATTTCTGAGAGAGCATTCAGGTATCTTTAGGACTTGTGGAGAACAGGGATTTCTGAAACAAGAGATCTGAGGGCTGAGGAATTGGGGTTAGTACATGGAGAGGAAAAGTTGGTATGTACTTACCCGACACAGTGAATTCGCTTGGGTGATTAAAACAGAAGAGTTACTATCAACCATTTTAGACTCTGACCCTTAATAAAAAATAGATTTTCCATTGTGACCCATCATTATATGTTATATGTGCATATTTATATTATTTCAGTGACAGTGGTCTGAAATTTTCACAAAACAGTGGTTACTTTTACTACGTGTGAAGTGCTCTGATATTTTTTTTCTATTTTGTTCCCTCTTTTAAAAAAACATTGAATCTGACTTCCAAAATGTATTTCACAATTTACTAAAGAGCTGTGAGCTACAGTTGAAAAAACACTGGAGTATGAATTAACCCTTTGAACATTGCTCTAGGAAATGGTTTGACATACTTTGCTATCCAGATGAATGAAGAATCTATCAGAGTTGGCCAGTATTGTGCAGTAAGGGACAAGACTTCAACTTATTCTTTGGCTCCCTTAGCTACCAGAGTTTAGCTAATAGTTTACTTTGATCACTTGACTTTCTCCAGGTCAGGCTGTTTTTTTCAGATGTTTTCGTATTTGTCTGAACATACCTCCTTCTTTAGACTGGGAGATAGCTCCCAGGGGGCAAGACTTATAATACTTCTATAGTGCCTTCTCCGTGGAAGGCATATTTCTGTTTTACATGTATCAGTCCTGACCTATATATTAGGTTCCTTTATCTTCATTTTATAGATATAACTTTTATATTAGGTTCCTTTATCTTCATTTTATAGATGGAGAAACTGAAGCATATATAAGTTAAGTAGCTCACATCAGCAGAGCTCCTCTGCAGTTTACCTTAAAGACGAGTGCAAAGTTTCTCATATAAATTATTTCATTGATGGTTATTGGATGAAATTTACCTTATTTCTGGGCTTATGATTTTTCTCACAACATGATTATTTAGGTAGTGAAAGAGTATTAGGAATTGAATAATATGGTGGTGCCAAATTTTGAAGAAATATGGATTATTTAAATAGGTCAGATTCAGAATTTGAATAATGACTATGCTTTGATTCCTAACACTGAATACCTGCCATTATCCACCAATCCTGGTTTGACTGTGCATAATATTGCAGAAATTCCTATTTATTCTTAGCTCATTAATTTACCAATTTGGGTTCTGTAATATTGTTTCTACCAGTCACCTGCTTATTGCAACAGCTGTTGTGTCCTGGCCCTTGCCTCCTAGGTTAATAGTATTTCTGACACAGTGTGAGTTTTCAAGTTGGTATGTACAGTTTCTGCCAGAGCCCTCACTGCTGCCAAGTCTCAGGGTTGAAAGTTGCAACTGATTTGTGGGGGAGGGAGTTTGGTACTTGTCACTGACAAGGGAACAAGGTGCTCCCTGGGGCTCTGATTTGCTGCAGAGTGAGTGTGAATGATGTCAGGCAGATCAGAGGACAGCTGATTCATTTGGGATCTGGAACTCCTCACTGTGCCTCAACCACTGCCTCCTGGGCTCTTAGGTCTTTTGGGGGAGGGAGAAGTTCTGAATATCATGCTTTTGGAGAAAGATTTTTTAAATTTTCTGCATAAGTTTGGTGAACCTCTATAAGTTTCTTTTGGGTGATATATCCCTCGTTTGAGAGGACTTCCTGTCTGGACTCCAGTGTGATAGGGTAGAACTTCAGTATCCAGCAAAATGATGAAACGAAGGAGAGAGAGACTGGGAGCACCGTCCCTGCGGATTCAGTAAGGAGGCTGGGGTCTCTGACTGGAAATGACAAATGTCAGGAAAAGAACTAATGCCAGCTAACACCCAGCTTTGTTTGCCTGCAGGACATTGCTGTTGAGATGCCTGTCAGAAGGAGGGCTGGGCTGGCTTCAGTCATTCAGGATTTAAACAGTGGGCCCTGGCATGCACTTGTGGAGTTCACAGCTCTGGAAAATGAGTTGGATATAATTTTAAGGGTTTTTAGGTGCATGGACAACTGGGTTTATGAGAATAGTGTTTTTTCCGCCTTGCTTTTAAAGCAAATATTTGTTTAAAGTTAATGTCAAAACTGCAAGTACAGGTCCCAGGAATGTGAGAAACAGATGGAAGTGAAAAATGTCTCCTCCTTTTACTGAAAGGAGTTTTGCATTTTTGCCTCTGGCCTGTCATGTCAGAACCTCAGACCTGCCTTTGTCCACATTGGAGTCTGTCCTTTATGGTGCACCTTGAATTTTATTTCTCTCTTGGCTAATACAGAAACATACTTTATTAGGTGAAGATTTCAAAACTGGGGAGTCAGAGAAGGCCTCCTCTGCAGCATTGCTTTTCTAAGAGCTGCTTAGGTTTATTTAATGAAGAAATTCTGATAGAATTGATCAATTAGGAAATCAGGGAACAAGAGTTCTAGAATTCCTTTTGTTCCAGTTACCTATCTATAATATCTTGAACTGTCCTTGCTTAACTCCCAACTGGAGGGAAAGCCCTAAGTTTCTTCCCAGTCTTTAGTGCTTACCTGCAGACAGAAGGAGTCATACTTCTTCAGTGGCCTCCTTTGGTTGATATGCTTTTGTGTCTGAGAATGCTGATTAATTGGATTACTAATTCTAGCAGACCCTAGAAAACAGCACTTATTTGAGACATATAAGTAGAAATATTCATGCTTTTAAAAAAATCTTATTCCCATGTCTTGATTAAAAAGATAAAGATCATTTTTAAAAAAGAAGCTTTATCAACAAAGCATCAGAGATGACTTGTTAGCAAAATGAAAAATGTACATGGAATTTGTAGTTTAAGAAAATGTAAGTGTTCAACAGTCATGCTCTTTGACTGTTTGGTACACTTGTATTGAGAATCCTTATTTTAGTAACTAAAATTGGAAAACACTCCCTGAGGAGCTAGTAAGAACTTTATAAATCATCTTTGAATTTTCACACAAAGCTTTTTTAGAGTCTAATCCACTACATAACCAATTTACAGAATAGTAATTGAGAGGAAAAGGTAAATGAGATTTGGTTTTCATACATTTTTATAACCTCAGTAATATATTTATCAGAATGCCTAAGCTTTATTTTATATGATGTTTAAGACTCCAAAACTTTGTATAAGCAATGTTATTTAGGTTCACAAATACTTTTAATGGTTCGTTGTATGTTTAATTAGCTTTAACCTATATTATAGGCAAAATATGTTCAGTTAGTATAAACATTGTGAACTTGATAATTAGTTTTCATCATCTGTGCTGTATCTTATCAGTAATAAATTAGAAATCTACTATCGTCTGTTTTCAACCTAATCATACTGTTTAATAGTCTTCAGTAGGATTTACCTATCAATATGACTAATATTTTTAGTGAAAAAAGAAACTAGAAAAATTGAAGTTTAAATAGAAACAAAACTTGTTATACAGAATTATGTGATATTATTTGATATAGTCATTAGGGAAAAGTTAGCTAAATAAGTTGGTGTCATTATAGATATAATCAATAATTTATACATGTTTGAGGATGTTTTATTTTTGTGGACATATTCATTTCAGAAAGTTTTAATCATCAAAAGGGAAATATTACCTGTTGCTTATCAGTTTATAACTTATAAATTTAGTGTTGTGTTTGCCCCAAGGCCAATTCTAAGTACTTTGAATAGTCAAATTTAAGCTTTTGATTCTAACTCTGTGGATTGTCTTAGTTTCCTATTGTCATTCTTTGCCAGCATTGATACTAGAGTATTTGAGAATGACATTTGACCATTTAACTTTTCTTGAGCCTCTTGCTTAAACTAACCCACTTTGGATGTGTTTCTTTTTTGGTTGAGTACTTATCACTGACACTGTTTTTTTCCTACTGTGATGCCTTGTCAGAATCTCTACTCTTTGCCGAGGAGCTGATGTAAACCAACACATGTTCTCACCCTCATCGGCTCCAGCCTTCTTCCTCGCTAAAGTTCCATTTAGTGCTGATTGTATTCTGGCTACTTCTCCTCTTGCCTTTTTCCTGACCCCACAAGCCCACAGTAGTCCTGGCAGTCCTTGTTCCAGCCGCCCACTGCAGTGGAGGTAAGGAGAACTGCCATGATGTGAATGTGGGTTTTGGCAAGTGTTTTGGCTGTATAGATAAAACCAGTACCTCACTCTTTAATAACAGGCAAAACCTGAGTAAGAGTCAAGGCTTGTCACAGAGAAGAGTGAAAGGAATTCATAATCTCTGTTGTATTCAAAAGTTTAGGAGAAAGTAGGATAGCATGTTAGTACTGATAGTTGGGCTGATCCTGACCACTGGACTGCCCTGTGAACTGTGACTTGTTACTACCCCATAGCATTAAAAGAGTGCTAATAGTCTTTCGCACTAACAGGAAAATTTGAGTCCAGAACAGGGCAAATGACTTGCTCAAGTTAATGAAGATAGCTTTCCTCCCATTCCTTTCTGCTTCCTTTTCATATATTCAACATGGTTTGTGTGTGTGCTATGCATTAGACACTACTTTAAATGTGCAAGACAAACAGTGACCACAAAGTGTTAAGTCCACATCCTCAGAGAATTTAGGTTCTAGTGGAGAGAGAGAGAAAAACAAGTTCAATATATATCTAACCTAACAGCCAGAAGTGCTACTGAAAAAGATATAGTAGGATAAGGGAGAGAGGGAATGTGAGGACCAGCAGTTGATGTTTTATGTAAATTAGTCAGGGAGGTCTTCAGTGGTTAGTTGAGATATCAGCAAAGATGTGAAGGAAGTCTTGAGCCAGAATGGAAATACTCAGGGGAAGACTATTTAGCTTGAGAGAACAGTAAGTACTATACAACACTCTCATCTAGGAGCTCATTTCATGTGTCATTGTGCAGTGCAGAGGCATGGAATAAGTTATGTGATGACCTGGTAAGAAGCCAGGTCTGAAGTGTAGTAGGGACCCAGACTCAGTGGAACTGTAAAGCCCAGTATAGCACTTGTTTTTATGCTGAGTGAGGTATTAGAGGGTTTAAAGTGAAACAGTATCCTGCTTATAACATCAAAAGTTAGAAGACTACTCATGTAATCCCAATAAGAAACAATAGTTAACTGAGTCTATGATGATGCAGGTGTAAGAAGTGACAAATTGGGGATGTATTTTGAAGTTAGAATTGATAGGATTTGTTGATAGATTAAAATGAGAAAAAACAAAGACATTAGACTTAAACAGCTAGCAAATTGGAGTTACCATTAATGAAGATTTGAAAATTGTAAACAGCTAATTACACATGAGGTGACTGAAAAATACAAAGAATGTTTAAATTTAAAAAATGTATAACCATAAAAGACACATTGGCATGAATCTCCCTCAGAACATTTTCCCTTGCTTAGAACACACTTATCCTATTATTGCTACTCTCTGAAGCAGTTTTTGAAGTTCTCTTTCATGTCTTTATGAGTTGCGATAAAAAAATACAGTGAACATTACTGCTGAGTGCCATCCAGTGGAAAGGTGGGCTGGTAAAGATGCAGTGCATCCTCATCCACCTTATCCACTGGATGCAACGTTATGCTACTTCTGGCTCCTCCCCAAAATGAGCACGAAAGATAAACGTTTTGAATCAGTTCAGGACATCAGGGCAACCATGACCATGTAACTAAAGACAAAAAAGACACACACACAAAAAGATTTGCAGAACTGTATTAGGAAGTGAAAAGAACAATGGGATAAGCATGTTCAGGGTGTAGGGAAGTATTTTGAAGTTCATTAATGGCAGTGCATCTTTTACTGTAATGAGATTTAAAAAATCTAAACACACTGCATTTTTAAAAAATCAAACCTCATACATTCAGTGAGAGATATTGAGGTCTGGGTTACAAATATATCATTAGAGATTGAGAACACATAAATGATATATCATTAGATTTATGAGTAAAGTAAATCCAGTGAATAACTATTAATAGAGAGGAAGAAATGTCAATGTATTGAATCCAGATGCAGTCTGGATTTTACAGGTTAAGGACAGAATGATGAACTAGCCAAGGAGAAACTGAAAAAAGAGTAACTGTTCAGAAAGAACCAAGAGGTACCATGGAAACCAATTAAAATATGTTGAAAAGGAAAGTACGCTTGATTGATCAATAGGTGCTTGTTAAGCTTTTATTTTTATTTTTTTTAAAGGAAAAAGGTAACCTTAAGAAACTAAAGAATAGGAACACAATATATTATACAGATTTAAGTGACATAATTAGATGTAGGAGCTCTAGTTGTGCAGATAGCTTGGGACAGTGTTAGATTGACATAGGCTGACTCCTCCCTGAAGGTATTTCTTTGAAAGGTATTAGTCCTTGGTATGTAAGACTGAGAAAAGTAGTGAATAACACCCACAGCCCGAGGTGTGTCTAGTCTTGCCATATGGATTGAAGTAGGAGTACCTCTTGATGTCTGTGGTTTTAGGAACACACAATCTGGGGTAATGTCTGGCATTGTTGGACATGAAAACTTGTTAAATTTCATGAGTTCTTTTCCTGCCCTAAATTTGTTCGTGTTTGGTCACTGTATTAGCTTTTCATTTCACTTATCCCATGTGAAATATCAGTTCAGTGGTATGACAAGGTTTTAGCTTGTTTGTGGAATATTTTTGTGTTCCTTTAATCTTGAGAGTCTAAGATGCAATTATTTGCAGATACTTTGGGCATTTTGAAGACTATTATTAGGCTTTGTTTGGTAGGATGTTAGCATTTGGGACTGATTTTTCCATTCTATGGAAGCAATTCAGTCTGAGTGCTTTACTTGATACCTGTGTATTGTGAATTTTTTCACTCAGGCTGGTGGAAACATGAACTGTTTGTGACTTTATGTGAGCTCCGGGAAGTATACCACCTTGTTAATTTTTCAGACAGTTTTCTTATTCACATGCACTAATTAATACTCAGCAAAAAGCTTGAGGAAAAGCCCTGTGCAGATCTCCAGAGTTCTAGCTTTCTTCTTCCTTATACTGTACCTTGCAAATTCTAGCCAATTTAGCATCCTACAAATTCTCAATTTTGTCCCATCAATTCAGGGTTCCTACTGGGCTCATTTTATTTTTATTTTTTATTTTTTGTTACTGGGGAGCAAACTCATTATCTTGCACCTACCAGGCAGATGCTTGCACCACTGGACTAAATCCCTGGCCCTATTTTTCTTTCTTTTCTTTTCTTTCTTTCTTTTTTTTTTTTTTTTTTTTTTTGCAGCACTGGGGATTGAACTCACAACCTCGCGCCTGACAGACAGGCGCTTAAGCCACCGAGCCAAACTCCCAGTCCTAGTTTTTTTGAGGCAGGGTCACACTATGTAGCTCAGGCTGATCTTGCGCTTGCGTTGTAGCCTAAGCCAGCCTCGAACTCACAACGCTCCTCCTACCTCAGCCTCCCGAGTGCTGGGATTAAAGGCGTGCGCCACCACGCCTGACTCCCGGCCCTGTTTTTTGAGACAGGGTCTCACTATGCAGTTCAGGCTGGCCTTGAACTCACTTTGTAGCCCAGGCTGGTCTCGAATTCACAAAGATCCTCCTGCCTCAGCCTCCGGAGTGCTGGGATTAAAGGCGTGTGCCACCATGCCCAACTCCCTACTGGGCTCATTTTAAAAGAATATTTCTTTCTTGTGCTGCTTACTAGACATGTTCAACAGTAGTAAGCTGGGGAAAATCTTTGGGGTTACTTTGTATGTTTCGCTTATGTCTAACATCTGTTGCTACACGTATTTCATTTGGGCTTAAAAAAATTTTTTTTTGCCTGCCTGGCAAGTATGAGATTGTGAGTTCGATTCCTGGTATCAAAACAAACAAATAAACAAACAAACAAAACAAAACAAAACAAAAAACAAACTTTTTTGGGGGGGCACAAGTTATTGCTATGTTATCCAAGGCTAGCCTGGACTTAAGTGATCTTTCTGTCTCAACCTCCCAGATAGCTGTGACTACCACGGGGTACTACTACTCCCAGGTGATTTTTTTTGGACTCGAAGGCACCAAGGCAGATCTGGTCTCCATTTCCCCTTCATGATGCAGTATTTTGCGTTCATGGTTCTATTGTCGAAGTATTGACTGACTGGTTCATATTTTCTATAAACCTAATTGAGATGAAACAATCCTTTTCTGTTTGTTGATCAAGAAAAGTTGAGAAATGAAATAACTAAGGAATGAGTAACATTTGATAAGTATTTGTTGTGTACTGAACGTTTTTCTAAGTGATTTATACATTTTGATATATGTAATCCTCAGAATACTCTGATGAGATGTATGACAGAAGTTCATCTTACTTATGAGGTGGATACCATAGGCAAATCTATTTTATAAATAAAGACCCTGGTTCAGACAGGTTAAGAATTTTTTTTTTTTTTTTTTTTTTTGTGGTACTGCGGATTGAACTCACAATCTTGTGCCTGCCAGGCAGGTGCTTAAGCCACTGAGCCAAACTCCTGGCCTTATTTTTTTTCGAGGCAGGGTCTTACTATGTAGTTCAGGTCAACCTTGCTCACATTATAGCCCAAGCCAGCCTCGAACTCACAATGCTCCACTTACCTCAGCCTCCTGAGTGTTGGGATTAAAGGCAAGGAAGTTATTAATAAGCAATAAAAATTTGTTGAATTTCACAACATTTTTAACGAGTATCTGTGATCTCATGCCTTTTGCTGTAATGTTTATTGATGAAACATACAATTGAGTAATATTTAATAAGTTAACTAACACTGAGCATTTATTAGCCCCTTAGCATTGTTCTAAGCACTTTACATTTACAGACCTTCTTATAAAAAACTTCTGTTCCCCTTTTAGATTTTTGTCATTCCATTTTGTTATCCTTTAACCCTGCTCATTTCTACCATACACTGATATAGTTTTGTTCTCCGTATTCACATTCAGAATCTAGGAGAGGCTGTCATAGCTTTCCTTACACTAGCCCACCCACCCTGTGTCATCCAAGGTGTTCTTTATTTTGCTTTTTTGTCTTCTACTCAACCCAAGCTCATTCTGAAGAGCTAGTGTCTCACTCTTGACTTTTACTTTTCAAATAAACTTTGCCACTGCTTTTTGAAAAAAAAAAAGAGAGAGAATGTAGGAGAGAACTGGGACTTAGTGTACATAATGACAGACTTCTGTTCTACAAAATCCTCACTATAAATATGTGCCTATTGAATTTTATTGTTATTTAGCAGATGAGCAAGTGGAAGGAAAAGGGAAATGGTTCTAATAAATAATGTGAATAAGTAAAGAACTAAAAATTGAGAACCACTGGTAGTGAATTTGATCTTTGTTTCAAAATAGACCTAGAATACAGGGAAGTAGAATCCGCACACTGTCATCTCCCAGTGGCCGTATTGGGATGTCTTTTATCCATTTTGGAATACAGCTATTGTTATGGACTGAACTGTATTCAGATTTCTAACATGGGTACCTCAGAATGTAACTATCTGGAAATGGAGTCTTTAAAGAGATAATTAAAATTAAGCAAAGTCATTGGGGGTAGATTCTAATTGAATATGACTTACAAGAAGAGGGGATTAGGACATAAACACATACAGAGGAAAGCCATATGAAAACATAGGGAGAGCCAAGTATGCTGATGCATGCATATGATCCCAGCACTTGGGAGACTGAGGCAGGAGGATTGACATGAGTTGGAGGCCAGCTTGAAGTAGATAGCAGTACTTTATCTTAAAAACAAAAACAGCAGAAAACAACAAAAAAACCACGTATAACACCCCCCCCAAAAAAAAAGAAAAGAAAAAGAAGAAAACATAGAAGACAGTAATTTATAAACCAAGGAGCAAGGTCTTAGAAGGAACCAATTCTGCCAACAGCTGGCTCTTGGACTTTCAGCCTCCCAAACTGTTAGGGAATATATTTCTATTTAAGCCACTCAATCTGTGATATTTTGTTATGGCAGCCCTAGAAAACTGATAAAGCCCTGAGTCTTGGCTTCATTTCTGCACAAAGAGAAAAAACAAAACAAAACAAAACAAAACTGTTTCTTTGCTTAGGGCATTGTGAGAACCATCTCTGCTCAAAATTCTGCTTCTTTATTGACGGCATCTTAGAAACGGTCTTAGAACCTTAACAGTTGTTGCTCATAACTTGAAAGATAATCAAGGCACAGTTTTGAAATGAAGTCTGCTGTGTACTACATTTCTGTTCCTGCCTTGATCAAACAGAATATATCTGTTATATATTGATCTTGATATTAGCTAGCTGTTTTTCTCTGTGTGTGTGTGGGAGGCGGGTACTGGGGATTAAACCTGGAACCTTTACATGAAGCTCCATCACCCAGCTTTTTTTCTTTTTTAAACTTTTGAGACAGGGTCTTGCTAAGTCATTTAAGTTACCCATGCTGGGCTCGAACTTGTGATCCTCTTGCCTCAGTCTCCTAGAATGCTGAAATTACAGGTGCGTGCTACCACACTAATTTTAGCTTGCGCCTAAGTGTCTTAGATGGGTAAAATCAACCCTAAGAGACCTAATAACAATGACTGGCACTTGGATTGAATTAAGTAATTTCTAACCTTTAGTTAACTTGTAGCTCTTTTAAAAATATGATGCTAGCTTATTGCTTGGTATTCAAACATAGCCATTATACTTTTAGTGTAACTCTATTTGAAAGAGGGCTAGAGTCTATGATATATAATGATACAACTGGTGTCCCTGAAGAAAAGACACAGTTAGGTTGCTAACTCGTGACTGGCCCAGCAGTCGGCCTACCGACTACAGAAGTTTTGTGTTAGCTACATTCTGGAACACAGAATAATTAAGATTTTGAATCACTTTTGAATTACTTATAGACTTCATTTGTTCTAAAGTGACAGGATTTGAAGCAAGAAATCCTTATGAGCTGGGCATGGTGGCATGAGCCTGTAATCCCAGCATTCAGGAGGCTGAGGCAAGAAGATTGCCTTAAGTTTGAGGCCAGCCTGGGCTACATAGTGAGTTCAAGACCAGCCTGGACTACATAAGACCCTGTGAGGAAAAAAAAAATTCCTTATGAGAGTGGGCCTTGTGTTGTAAGGATTCTACCTTTAGTTTGCTTCCCCCTATATAGTGATTCTTTCCATACAATGTCTAGTAGTAAGTTATTCTGCCTTTGCTTGAGCTTCCTCAGCAACTGACTTTTGCAGCCATTAGTACCAGTCAGCTATCTGGCCCCTCGTGTGTCACATGTGTAAGAGGCTTTCTGTAGACTCATATGGCAAAAGGACAGGTGTTCCTTTGGGCTTCCTCCAAAACGAGGCAGCCTTTGAAATCCCTTTTTGGGTAGTGCCAGGATTATTTCTTGCCAAAGGGAAAGTACTATTTTCATTTTACCAACATCTGCTTTTTCAGGTCTTTTTCATTTTTAAATAACAGCTTTTCAAAGAAATTCCAAAAGATGAACATCTGTAGAATTTGTTTTTATCTTGCTCCAGCCACGTATTAGTCATAAGCATATGACTTCCCTTCTTTCTACCTCAGTTTTCTAAAATGATAGTCGGTGGTACATCAGGATTGCAGTAAGGAGTCAGTATGTGTCAAATTTAGACTACTACCAGCCATTGCTCAAAAAATCACATGTTTTGCTGATCCTTTGTACTTCATTTTACTTCCATTAATTTTATAGTCGTTTCCAATAATTTTCTTCCTCATGGAAAACTTTAGATGCTCTTTACCATATAGTCTTGTCATGTAAACCTTGTTCCTGAGTGAATTCAAGCCCTAGTGGTTGGGTGCTCTTCTGCCTTCTCATGTATCTTGCTAACTGTTGCTGTTGAAAATTGGCCCATTGAATGTGCACAGAAAGTCAGGAGACAAGAATTAAAATAAGAAGCATGCTGAATTATATTCTTTTAAAAGCCATTTTATGCTGTGCATAGTGGCACATCACTGGCTGTCCCAGGTACTCCCAATGCTGAGGCAGGAGAATGCTAAGTTCAAGGCCTGCCTGGGCAATTTAATGAGATGCTGTCCCAAAGTAAAATTTTTTTAAAAGCTAGTGATGTAACTCATGGTAGATTGCTTGTCTAGCATTATCAAGGTCCTGGGGTCAACTCCCAGTACCATAAAGTGGGAGTTGGGGTGGAGTGGGTATTACACAGCAATTTGAAAAGTCCATTAGAAACAGTTTTTAGCTGTTCATTTATCATCTGTGTCAGGGAAGGATTGACTTCAGGATATTCTTAGAAGTGATTATCTTGGTAGTGAAAGGAACACCCATTTTCTTTTTTAAATGAATATACAGTAGGTCCCCAAGTTATGATTAGCCTGACATATGAACAACTTGCGTTATGACTGGAGTTTCAGTTTTAACTTACAACCAAAGTCTTGAGTTAAGAACTGAATGCAAGCTGTTTGTGTTTCTGGATGGTCTCAGATACAGAGTTAACCCTTAAAAAGAGTTTTGGAAGGAACATTACAGCATCCTTTCCTGTATGGGGTTGATTGAGAAATCCTGGGCCAGTGTCTCTCTAAGGACGTTAAGATCTGCTTGTGTACAGAAGAGAGGCTTTAAAGGCTGTGTAGAGGAGCCTGATCCTTCAGTTGACAACTTGAGTTACAGCCAGCCCTCGGGAACAAATTGAGTCGATCAGTCAAGGGTCCACCGTATAAGGTAATAAGGAATGTATTATTCATTGCTTGCAAGAGCTTGCAGGACTGGGACAAGGCTTCTCAAAAGGCTGCACATGCTCTGAATCAGATTTAATGCAGGACACAGAAATTCACAAGACTGACCTACAATGGGTGCCCACAGACTCAGACATAGAAGAGTGCAAAAGATCTGTCCACATGCTAGAGATCTGAAGGATCCAGCCAAAGGTGTAGAGCCCACAACTATGTCCCATATGAGTCTGCAACAGGAGACTGAAGGATCTTCTGTGGAAGACTAAGAGGAGTCTGCTGGGAGGTCAAAGGGTTGGTGCTAGAAGCTAAAGAGTCAGCACAAGCAGGCCGAAAGGCCAGTGGTGGAAACTGAAGAATGTGCACAGAAAGCCAAGAGATAAGCCCAAAGTGAAGGCAAAGACCAGAGCTCCTCCAAAGAGATCAGCCACAAGAAAGATTAGCTGAAATCCTTTCCCCTGATTCTCCTTTTATACCCTCTTTTTTACCATCCCAACAACAGTCTTCCTTAAAGTGGGCCTTCCACACCTAGAACCATGCTGACTCAGTTCAGCTGGTTGTTCCCCACTCAAATTGACAGTCAGTTAACCACCACAATCTACCACTTGTTAATACAATAACCAGACACATTTCCTTAACCATAGTCTCCAACAGCAGATTTGTAAAGAATTAACATGTCTTGATCTATTCAGATTTATATTAATATAGCAATTATATGTATACAATTCTTGTTGCACTCATATCCACACCAGAAAGAAGTATTCCAAGCATTCTCAGAATTCAAAATTAAAACCACAATACCTTGACTAACTTGATTACAATCAGGTATCTAAAAAGTGCAAATGTACATGCTTCACAACAACCCCAAAAAATGCATTTATTGCTAAACAATGATTAAAATACTAAAAAGAAAATTAAAAAATCACACCTATAATTTAAAAGTTTATAATTTGTTTACAGAGTACAATATACCAATGCAGTATATCTGCATTAAAAAATATGACTTCTCAAGTTTTAAAACTCCTTTGGTTTTCATTTATCTACATGATTTAACTACTTAAAAATCAACGTATTATTACATTGAAATCATATTAGGTGAGAATTATTATAATCACAATCCTAGCTTCCCATTAACCTCAACAGTAGGGCATGGCAACTTTAGGAGACACCCCAAGGGATCTCCTGCACTCCAGATACACTCTTCCTTTCTCCCAGTGTAGAGTTACTCTGGTAAAAGCCCTCAAGTCATGTTGTCCATTGTCCTGTTCCTTTTCAAGAACCACATTCGTCTACTTCATCCTTGCAATCTACAGCCCCATTGGAACTCCATTCTGGCCAAACTCAGAATGCTTCACATCACCCTGCTGGGCTGTCTGCTCTCAGTTCCCAACACTGATCCAGCCTAAAGCCCTCAACAATAACCATGCCACTGGCTCAACAATAGACTGCATTAAAATTTCGTCTTCCCCCCAGGCAAAATCTCTGGCAAAATGCAAACTTTTTTTTTTGTACCGAGGACTGAACCCACAACATTGTGCTTGCCAGAAAATGCACTTTCTGCCACAGCACACACTGCCTGGGATCCAATAGCCAATGCAGTCCTTCTTCCCAACAAAAGCTTCCTGAGCCTCATCTTTACTGGCAGCAGTTCCATCAGTACTCTGGTTTTCCAAATTCTGACCAGAGTCTCCCATAGTTTAAAGTGTTCCAGGGCTACTGCTTCAACTGGCTCTCAAAATCTTTCCAAACTCTTCCCATGAACTAGTTCCAGAGGCCCTTGAGCCACACAACCAGGCAACGTCGCAACAGTGACCCCACTCCTGGTAGCAATTTTGTATTAATCAGTGCTTGCAAGACCTTGCAGGACTAGGAAGAAGCTCCTCAAAAGATTACACTTACTTTGAATCAGATTTAATGCGGGACACAGAAATTTACAGGATTGGCTTACAGTGGATTGGCACAAAGGGGACATTAATCAACATGTAAAAAGTTACAGTTAGATAAAAGGAATAAATTCTAGTGTTTTATTGCTAGCATAGTGATTATGGTTAATGTACTGTACATTTCAACATAGCTAAAATAGAAGATACTAACTTTTCTTGCCATAGAAAAGATGAGCTATTTGAAGTGATGGAAACATAATTAGTTCAATTGATCATTGTACAGTATATACATGTATATCGCACTGTGCCCTGTAAATAAATACAATTTTAAACATTTGGACTATGAATGTAGCTCATTGGTGGAGGGCTTGCCTAGTGTGTGGAAGGTCCTGGGATGGATTCTCAGCACAACAATAAAATAATGACATGGATAAAACTGTATTTTGGATTAAGGATAAAACTCATCCATAATCATGTATTACAATTTTATTGTCATTTCTCCTTAGTCTCTTTGATGGAGCAACTTGGTAGTATTTCCTCAACTTTTATGACCTTGACACTTTGGAAGACTGCACACTAGTTATTTGATGAAATGCCTTCTATTTCAGTTTGTTTTATATTTACTTGTGAATGAATCTTTGGCAGGAATATCACAAAAAGGACATCGTGTTCTTCTTGCATTCTGTCAGATAATGTAGACTTTGATTTTGCCTCATTACTATGAAATAAACCATGATCAGTTGATTTAAGGTGGTTTCTGCCAGGTTTCCACTATAAAGTTACTTTTTCCCCTTTATGACTGGTAAGTATTTTGTGAAATTATGTAAGTATTCTCTTGCTCATCAAAAAAAATTAAAAAAAAAATTTAAACTAGGAAACGGCAACCCATTTAGGACCCCTCCTGTCTCTTAGGAGCGATTCCTATTCCCCATTTCTGCTAGACATGTTGGCACATGAGGTAGAAGGATTACTGTGAACTTGAAGCCAGCCTAGACTACATAGTGAGTTCAAGGCCAGTCTGAACTATATAGCAAGACCCTATCTCAAAAACCAACAATAACCACAGCAAAAAATCTATTCCCCATTCCTTTCTTCAATAAAATTTCCTACTCTTAAAAGTAAATTAAATTAAAGCTGAGAGGGTGGTGCACACCTATAATTCAACTAATTTGGGAAGCTAAAAGGGCAGGAGGACTGAGAATTTATGACCAACCCGGACAACATAGACCACATCTTAAAACAATTTTTTTTTGATATTTAAATTATCATGATCAAATTTTAACTCACTATTTTTAGCATCAGTTGATATTTTTGGCTATATTATCAATAGTATTCTGGTTGCCAAATAGTATAGTATTTTTCTAATTCCATTGTTCTTTTTCTATTAGTACTTATTTGTAGTATATGATGTTTACATTCATATTAGGGAGTAGGTACATGCACTTAGCAATTTTAATTCTTTTTGCCATTTTCCTCTCCTTCCACCCTTTCCCTCTATCTCTAGATCTCTTCTTGTTTGCAAAAGATCTGTCTCCATTTTCCATATTGTCTATCTTAATTATACTTTGGGTTTCTCTTATAAGAGAAGTTATATGATTTTTTTTTTTTAAACAAGATCTCACTACGTAGCCCAGGCTGGCCTTGAATGCACGGCAATTCTCTTGCCTCCGCCTCCTGAGTGCTGGGATTACAGGCATGTGCCACTCTGCCTGGTGATGATTTTTAAACTTGTTTCTCTGGTTTATTTTACTTAACATTATGGTCTGTAAACTTTGTGCAGTGGCAGTATCGTAGCCCATGTGGTTTCCCCAAGGCACAATTATTTCTAATTGAAAACTTTTCCCAATATTGTGGTCTCTAGGTGCATTCATTTTCCTACAAATGACTCAGATTTATCCTGTATGGCAAAGTAGTACTCTATTATGTACAAATGGCATGCTTTCTTTATCCATTCATCATTGATAGATAATATAGCAGCTTCCTAGATTTACCTATTGAGAGCTGTGCTGCTGTCAACATGGGTATGACGTATCACTATAAAATAATGTATTTCTTTAACTCTTCTGCAAAGACAGCTAGAAAGGGATAGCTGGGTTGAAAGGAGTTTGTTTTTCCTTTTTCTTCTTTTTTTTTTTTTTTTTTGAGACAGGTTCTCGCTAAGTAGTCCAGGTTGGTCTCAAACTTGCAGCAATCCTCTTGCCTCAGCCGCCCAAGTGCTAGGATTACAGGCATGCACCACTGAATGGAATTTCTGTTTTTCGTTTTTTAAGAAATTTCCATAGTGGTTATAGCAGTTTACATTCCCACCAACAATGTAGAAGACTTCTTTTTCTCCTGCAGCCTCACCAGTATTTGTTACTGATTTTTTTTTAATGATAGCCATTATTTGTGGAATAAGGTCGAATCTCAGTATTATTTTAATTTGCATTTTTTTGATGGCCAGAGGTGTTGAACATTTTTTGATGTATTTATTGGTCATTTGTATTCCTTCTGAGAAGTTGCCAGCTGCTCCTCTGACCAGAGAATAATATTGAGAATTCACAAAGAACTAAAAAAAAAACCAAAAAACCCCAGACCCTCCTCCATTTTTTGTTATGTGTGTGTGTGTATATATATATATATGTATATGTATATATACATATATATATATATATTTTTTTTTTTTTTTCCCCTCAGCACCGAGGACTGAACTCACAACCTTGTGCCTGCCAGCCAGCCATTGAGCCAAACTCCCAGACCTAGTTTTTTTGAGGCAGGGTCACACTATGTAGTTCAGGCCAGCCTTGCGCTCGCGTTGTAGCACAAGCCGGCCTCGAACTCACAACACTCCTTCCACCTCAGCCTCCTGAGTGCTTGTTTATATTTATCAGTTGGCCTTCTATATAGAAAGCTTTCTCTTCCCGGATTCAGATTTTTACCTGTTAGATTGCATGAACCTAGCAGATTTCTGTTTTTATTAAGATTTATTATAATCTAACATCATTATATTTTGATGTTTATATTGTGCTATGTTTGTTCAAGGGGAGTTTCTTTATGCTATTTTTGGTGTCTTTTTGATTTCTCTTGTTTTTTAAGAACTTCCTCTTTGGTTCCATAAAATACACATTTCTGTCTAGATTTTTTTTTTTTTTTTTTGTACTGAAGATCAAACTCATGACCTCGTGCTCACCAGGTAGGCGCTTACACCGCTGAGCTAAATCGCCGGTCCTTGTCTAGATTATTTTGCACTCTCCTTCCTCTAACTTTTGAATTATCTAACCATTTCTGTAAGGTGCACAGTTCTTTTTGGTGGAGAATTTTTTTTTTTTTTTTGTACCGGAAATCAAACGCAGGACCCTGCACTTTCCAGACAGGTGCTGTGCCACTGAGCCATATGGATAGCAGATTAGTTACTGATATTTGAGTTCACTGTTCCCATGAAATTTGTGCTTGTATCACACATGTATTTAAAAATATAAACTCATATCAATACTTCTGCATCTTTTCTAGTTCATTCTAGTTTTCTCCATTTTCATATTTTGTAATACTCTTCTTTGACATTAAGAACCCTGACCCTCCTTAACTCTGATATACTTATTTAATTGATCATTTTTTCCTGTTTTTTAACTAATCTCCTTTTGCAGCCACTGTTCTACTGTGTCGATGCCCTTTTCACTTTGCTAGGTCTCTAGGACCCATGCCAGACTGACATCACTGTTCGCTGTTGTCTCCAAGCAGACAACTTATTTTTTTAAATTTATGAGTGTTGAACCCAGGACATTGACACAGCTAGTTCCCAGCTTTTTTATATTTTGTATTTTGAGATGGAGTCTTGCTAAATTGTGCAGGCTGGTTCAGATCTTGCTGCATCAGCCTCCCAGAGTGCCGGGATTATAGACATATTCCACACACCCAGGGCAGACAATCTTCTCTCTCCCAGTCAGTCTCTGACATTCTATGCCAGGGACCTGATTCCTTACCCCTACACATACCCTGTGATCACTATCACCATCCAATGGCTTCTAGATGGAGTTATTTGGCGTTGTTTTGTTTTGTTTTGGTGATGCTGGGAATTGAACCCAGGGCTTTGTGCATGCAAGGCAAGAGCTGTACCATTGAGCCACATCCCCAGCCCTAGATGGACTTATTTGGGAAGGAAGGGGAGAAAAATCCGTTGTGTACATCAGATACAGCCTATACATTAATTTTAAAAAGCTTTATGAGATAGCTTACATGCTATAAAATTTAGCAATTCTGATTCAGTTATTTTCTAAATTAATAGAATTATGTCATTATTAACATAATCTAAATTAAAAAAAAAGTTCCATCACTTAAAAATTTTCTTTGTTTCCATTTGAAATTAAATTTACTCCCCCTATTCTCAACCGTAGGAAACCACTAACCTGCTTTTGGGCTCTATAAATTTGTTGTTTGAACTTTTCATATAAATGGAATCATACATTTTATAAGGATTTTTTGTTTGTTTCTGGCTTCTTTCACTTAGCATAATGTTTTTGAGATATATACATGTAGTATGTATTAGTTGTTCACTTCTTTCTATTGTTGAACAATGTCCCATTATTGGATAGTGCATACTTTGTTAGTTCATTTACCAGTTGATGAACATGTAGATTGTGTCCAGTTTGGGACTGTTACTTATGGTTTTCCTGTCAATGTTTGCATGCATAACTTTGTGTGAACAAATATTTTCATTTCTCTCGAGTAGAGACCTAGGAATGAAATTATGTTTTATGGTAAGGTTAACCCCTCCCCACCATGCCCTTGTGGTGCTGATGATGGAATTGAAGGCCTTACAAATGTTAGGCAAGTGCTGTAACACTGAGTTGCATACCAGTTATATTTATGAACAGCCTTAAACTGTTTCCTGCATTAATTACATCATTGTACACTCTCACCAGCAATAGAGGAAGGTTCATTTTTCTACATTTTCACTGATACTAGGTATTCTGTCTTCTTGATTATAGCTATTCTGATGGGTATACAGTATAGTGGCAGTGACTGTGGTTTTAATTTACATTCCCTAATGTAGTGTCCTAAGCATCTTTTTTTTTTTTTTGTCATGAGTATTTTATCACATTATTATTAACCACTGCTGCATCTGTCTTGTGGACTGTATTCACATATTTTGTCCATTTAGAAATTATTTATATTCTTAATACTGAGTTTTGAGTTCTTTCTATATTCTGGATACAAGTCCTTTGTTAGATACCTGGCTTGCAGATATTTTCTCCCTGCATCTGGCTTATCTTTCCATGTTTTGGATGGTGTAATTTGAAGTACAGATTTTTGTTTTGTTTTGGTTTGGTTTTTTGTGTTTTTTTTTTTTTTTTTTTTTTGTTTTTTTTTTTTTTTTTTTTTTTTTTTTTTTTTTTTTTTTTTTTTTTTTTTTTTTTTTTTTTTTTTTTTGAGAGTTTTCACTATGCAGTTCAGGCTGGCCTTGAACTCACTTTGTAGCCCAGGATGGCCTCAAACTCGCAGCAGTCCTCCTGTCTTAGCCTTCTGAGTGCTGGGATTACAGGTGTGCACCACCACACCTGACACTAAATGTTTTCTTTTGTGGATCATGTATTTGACAGAGTCTACCAGGACTATATGCCTAATTTAAGGTTCTGAAGATGTTCTGTGCTTTCATTGAGATAGTTTATGCTTTTAGTTCTTAAATTTAGGAATTATCTGAGTTAGTTATTATATGGTATTAAAGTCAAAGACTTGTGTTCTTATGTGTGCTTGATCAGTTGCTCTAGCATAATTTATTGAAAGGCTATTCTTTACTCATGTTGGAACATTTTTTAAAGATCAGTTGATCATAAATGCTAATGGCTTTTGTCTGAACCAATCACTAGAAGGTTTGCCTAGACATAGTAAAAATCAAACAAAATACAACTAATAAAAACAAAACAATAAATGCAATAAAGGACTTCAAAAACAAGATAACAGCAAATCCAAATTGGCTACCATAATATATCTTTTGCCTTTGAAATAGCTGCCCATGCCATCGGATATAATAAAATCAAACAAGACAAAACAGAATAAAGTCTAACCAAACAATGAAAATGATACTGGACTTCAAAACCAGATAATAGGGAGTTAACAATGGCTACCACCTTCAGAAGGAGAACCCCCATAGATGCTATATTGCATATTGTCCTCTGAATACATGATCAGATTACTGGCTTTAGGCCTGCAAACTCAGTGAAACACTGAACAGTACAATCATTAAGTTGTATTTTACCTCAATAACTAGCATCGCAGCCTGTGTGTTTCCTGATCAGCTGGTCGCTTAAGGGTCGTGCGGACCTTGGCTCTTCTTGTCTCCCAGCCTGCATGTTGGAAGGGTCTGGTGTTTGGATCCCCCTCCCCACACACCCCCGCCAGCAGCTTACACATGGCACCAATGCACAGGAAGGGCTTGGCTTCTTGTTCTCCTACCCCAAAGTCCGTGAATGGTGCTGACTCATGGGAAAGGGCTGGCGCGTGGCTCTCCCCACATTGGCCATTGCATAGAGCTGGCTCGCAGGGAGGGCTTGGTTTCTTGTTCTCCTCCCCCACAGTCTGCAATTCAAAATAACATCTTGTAAGTGTCAGGCTGTGGACACTGGAATATAACATCCCATCATAAGGAAGACAAGAAGGAGGGAAGTGGTCCCCTGGACCTGGGAAGAAACTGAAATGAGAATTGAAGCCCACAGAGAGAGTAAAATTTCAACAAAGAAGAAGGAGGTAACCAGTAGTGCCTTCACCCTGAGATGAGACTCACTGTGCTAGAGGAGCTGTTTAACCCTAGGGACGTATGATCATGGTGACGGTGTTGGCTGGTGACCCCCGAGGCCTCTGCAGAGAGACGTGGCAGTGGAGTGGAGCAGCGGACGTGGAGGATTGCACTGGCTGGCAGTGAGTGCAGAGGACTTAGTCCTCCCACAGGGTGAGAGCGATTAGCTGGAAGCTATTTTGGAGACAGGCTGGCTGAGCTCAGAACCTAGAACTGCTGCCACCTTTGGCTTCGTCTGGCAGCTCCCAGCTGGGCATAGACCCATGGAAATTACCTGAACTATGGAAAGCCAAATGAGTCTGGTCTCAAGGCAGGCCTGCTGAGATTATCTGCTACCCCACCAAAAAGCAACTGCAGACTTACTGGGATAGATTGGCACGATTTGGGACTCTGTCTCCACAGGTTGTCTACTAGTGAAACCAGAGAGAATCCTGGAAGTGAACTACTTGTTTTTCTTTTTCTTTTTCGTTTGTTTTTGTTTTTATTTCTCTTTCTCCTTTATTGTTTATATATGAGTGTGAAAGTGGTTCCTTAACCTCTTTGTGGGGCTGGTTCTGTTCTGTTCTTTCTCTTTCCCATCTCTCTTTTCCTTCAGTCTTCTGCACCAGTTTCCCCAAGTTGGTGTATTCCGCTTTGTCCTCCAACCTTATTTCTAATCTCTTGCTCTTCCTCCACTCTCTATTTTCTCCTTAATCCATTTTAAATTTGAACACTCAAGGGCCAAATTGACATATTGCAGACTTATATATTGCATATAATTATGTGGTTTGTTTTACATTTCGTTATATCATCACAAATCTAGTTTATATGATTAAAAGTTGCAAATTAAAGGATAGCTCAGTTTGTTGTTTTCTAGGCTGTGTTTGATGTTGTGGTACCACTATAGCCAAAATTGACATCATTGTTCTAAACAGCTGTTGGTCCAGATATTCCATGACTCAGATTAACTAAGGGTCACAGATATTATTGTGGCACAGTGCCAAAGAACCAGGGACTAGGACAAATGAACAACAACTTCTCATCTCCAACAAACTGAAAAGGTCAGATTTTCCAGCACACTAAAAACCCAAAAAGCAGCTATACCTGGAAGATACCTCAGAGAAGTAATCATCACCTAAGAGTCCTAAATATTAGCAATAAAGCAACCCACCATAGGCAACTTACAAGCATGACCCCAGGAATTAAACTAAGAAAAGAGAGAAAATAAAATGAAAAGACACATAAGCAAAACACAACTCCAGATATCCAGTTCACCAAAGGCAAATCAAAGGGGAAATAAGGTGGGACAGGCCAAAAGCCCCATACCAGGTATCTCTGAAGTAGAAACAACAAAGCAATTGAATGAGGCTTTGAAAAAATGAAATAAAAAATAATCTCTCAGATAACTGCAGAGATTACCAAAATGCATACCATGCTTAGTGACATTAGAAATAAGACAGAGACAGAAAACACACACACACACACACAAAAAAAAAAAAAAAAAAAAAAAAAAAAAAAAAAAAAAAAAAAAAAAAAAAAAAAAAAAAAAAAAAAAAAAAAAAAAAGAAAAAACAAATAAAGATGAACTTAAGCAAATTATCAACGCTCAGCATAGGAAACAGATGGAATCCATAAAGCATATTCAGGCAAAGATCTAGGAGAATAAAAGCTCCATTGAAAGTATTTGAAGCATATTAGGCCAATGTGAGGACAGGATCTCAGATATTGAAGACAGACTTGCAGTTAGTGACCAGGAAAAGAAAGATTTCTCAAAACTAGCAAGGGACCATGAGAAATCAATCCAGCAGCTGCTAGATGAGACAAAGAAGAATAATTTAAGATTCATTGGAGTCAATGAACAAGCAGGACATACCACAAATGAGTTTAAAGAATGTTCACAGACACCGTGACAGAAAACTTTTCTAGTAGAGAAAAAAACTGACACACAGATAAATGATACATATAGTACTCCAATTAGCAGTGATGAAAACAATCTACAGCCAGGCATATCATAGTCAAGATTCCAGAAATTCAGCACAAGAATAGAATCCTAAAAGGTGTTATGGAAAAGAAAGAAATCACCTATAAAGGAAAGCCTATCAGAATTACAGCTGTCTTCTTAGCACAAACTCTCAAGTCAAGGAGAGCTTGGAGTGAAGTACTCCAAGCTGTAAAGGAAAACAACTTTCAACCCAGATTGATGTACCCTGAAAAACTATCTTTCAAAATTCATGGAGAAATAAGATACTTCCATGACAAAGAACATCTGAGGAAATTTAAGACCACCAAACCAGCACTCCAAAATGCTCTGAAGGACATTGTAGAAAGAGATAAAAAGGACTACAGCTCCATGAACACCAACAGAAGGAATTTACCAGGGAAAGCAAACAATTGGAGTGGGACAAAAAGGGGGAACCAACAAGAGGAAAATAATATGACAAGTTTAAGTCATTTCATATCAGTTATAACCATCAATGTTAATGGTCTCACTTCACCAATCAAAAGACACAGACTGGAGCTGGGTGTGGTGGCACATGCCTATAATGCCAGCACGCAGGAGGCTGAGGCAAGAGAATCATTGTGAGTTCAAGACCAGCCTGGGCTACAAAGTGAGCTCAAGGCCAGCCTGAATTGCATAGCAAGAACCTGTCTAAAAAGACCAAAAAGCAAAACAAAACAAAAGAAACCAAAGCCACAACCTGGCAGAATGGATGAAGAAGCAAGATCCAGCAATATACCTGATATAAGAAACACATTTAATTCAAAAATAAATTCATAGACTTAAAGTCAAATGATGGAAAGCAATACCCCATGCAACAGGAACCCAGAAAAAACAAACAAACAAACAAAAAAAAAAAAACAGGAGTAGCTATTCTGTTTGCAGGCAAAGTGAATTTCAATCCAAGACTGACTAAGAGAGATAAAGAAGGTCACTGCATCCTTGTAAAAGGAGCAATCCAAGAGGAACGGATAACAGTCATAAATATGTATGCAACAAAAACCTGTGCACCCAAATATATAAAACAATTACTAATGGACATAAAAAATCAAATAAACCCTAATATGATTGTTTTGGGAGACCTCAATACCCCACTGTCACAAAAAGACAAGTCAACTAGACAAAAAATCAATAATGAAATATTAGAATTAAATCAAACTTGTAAACAAATGGACCTAGTAGATGTCTATAGTGTTCCACTCCACAACATCAGAATACACATTCTTCTCAGCTGCACATGGGATGTTCTCCAAAAGTGACCATATACTGGCTCATAGAAAATGCTTAAGTACATGCAAAAGAACAGAAATTATCCCATGCATACTATCAGACCACAGTGTAATGAAATTGGAAATCCATGCCAAAGAAAGGCACAAGAACTTCATAAACACATGGAAATTAAATTGCATCCTACTGAGCAACCAGTGGGTCACAGATGAAATTAAAGAAGAAATTAGACAGTTTTTACAGTTAAATGATAAAAATAATACAACATATCAGAACTTGTGGGATACAGTGAAAGCAATCTTAAGAAGAAAATTTATAGCAGTACATACCCATATCAGGAAAATAGAGCAAGTGCATATAAACAACTTAACGTTAAACCTCAAACTTTTAGAAAAAGAAGAGCAGGCTAAACCAAAACCTCATACAAGGGAGGAAATTATAAAGATCAGAGCAGAAATGAACACACGGGAGACAACAAAACAAAACAAAACAAAACTGCAAAGAATTAATGAATAGAAGAGTTGGTTTTTTTAAAGATTAAATAATTGACAAATCCTTAGCCAACTTTATCAAAAAAAGGTGGGGGGGGGAGACTTAAATCCATGCACTTAGGAATGAAAAGGGTGAAATCACAACAGACCCTGCAGAAATCCAGAAAATCATCTTTACCTATTTTTAAAACTTGTATTCTAATGACATGGAAAATACAGAAAAAGTGGACAGATTCCTAGATACATATGAATTACCAAAACTGAATCAAGAAGATATGAAAATCCTGAATAACTCAACATCTACAAATGAAATCAAAGATGTAATTAAAAACCTATCAACAAAGAAAATTGCAGGCCCTGATGGATTCACTGCTGAATTCTACAAGAAACTTAGCGAAGACCTAATACCACTACTTCTCAAACTCTGTAATGAAATTGAACGGGAAACAATACTTACAAATTCATTCCTGGAAGCAAGCATTACCCTGATACCAAAACCAAACAAAGACCCAATTAAGAAAGAGAGTAACAGGCCAGTCTCCCTAATGAACATGGGTGCAAAATCCTCAATAAGATACTGGCAAACAGACTATAGCAAATTGTCCAGAAGATTGTGTACCATTATCAAGTGGGATTCATCCCAGGAATGCAGGGATGGTTCAACATACGTAAATCCATAAATGTAATGCACATATTAACAGAGCCAAGGACAAAAATCATATGGTCATCTTAATAGATGCAGAAAAGCTTTTGACATAGTCCACCACCCATTCATGATACAGAAAACTGGAATAGATGGTCTTTATCTCAATCAGATATAAGCCATCTATGACAAACATCCCCACAGCCAACATCATACTAAATGGATAGAAACTGAAAGCTTTATCTCTAAGATAAGGAACAAGACAAGGCTGTCCACTGTCTCCACTCTTATTCAGCATAGTCCTGGAAACTTTTGCTGAAGCAATTAGACAAGAGAAAGAAATAAAAGTTAACCTATTGTTTTTTTGCAGAAAATATGATACTCTACATAGAAGACCCCCAAAACTCCCACCAAAATCTTCTAGATTTAATAAGCAAATTTAGTACCATAACTGGTTATAAAGTCAAAACACAAAAATCAGTAGCCTTTCTGTACACAAATGACAAGCTCACTGAGAAAGAAATCAGGGAAACAGTACCTTTAACAATTGCATCTAAAAAATAAAACACTTAGGAATCAATCTAACAAATGGTGTAAAAGACCTCTGCATTGAAAACTACAGTACTCTGTAAAAGGAGATTAAAGAGGATATTAGAAAATGGAGAGATATCCTGTGCTCTTGGGTAGGATGAATCAAAATAGTGAAAATGGCCATACTTCAAAAATGGTTATACAGATTCAATGCAATCCCAATCAAAATTCTAATAGCATTTCTCACAGAATTAGACAAAGCAATCCTAAAATTCATCTGGAACCATAAGAGACCTAGAATAGCAAAGACAGTCCTGGGCACCAAAGACAAGACAGGGGGTGTCACAATTCCTGACTTGAAATCATACTATAAAGGTCCTATAATACAGTGTGGTACAGGCCAAAAACAAAAACAAAAACAAAAAATGCAGAGTTCAATGAAACAGATCAGAAGATGCAGAAACAACTCCAGAAACACTAAGCTACCTTATCTTTCACAAAGATGCCAAACACATTCACTGTGAGAAAGATAGCCTGTTCCATAAATGATGCTAGAAAAACTGACTCTATACATGCCAAAGATTAAAACTGACCCCACAGAAAATAGAGTAGGTAAAATTCTTGAAGACATTGGTGTAGGAAAATACTTTATGAATAAAAGCCAGACTGCACAGGAATTATAGCTAAGAATCAGCAAATGGGATCTCATCCTACTGAAAAGCTTTTGCATAGCAAGAGAAACCACTAACAGTGTAAAGAGACTACCCACAATCTGGGAGAAAATGTTTGCCAGCTGTCGCTCAGATAAAGGATTAACATCGAAAATGTATAAAGAACTTAAAAAAATCAGTCCTCCAAGATTTAAAGACCCAGTCCAAAAATGGGCATCTGAGATGAACACACATTTCTCAAATGAAGAAGTACAAACAATAAATACGTGAAAAAATGTTCAACAGCACTGGCCATTCGAGAGATGCAAGTGAAAGTAACACTGAGATTCCACCTTACCCCAGAAAGAATGGCTAGTGTTTTTTTTTGTTTTTGTTTTTTGGTTTTTTTTTGCGGCACCAGGGATCTAATTCACAACCTCACGTCTGACAGACAGGCGCTTAAGCCAGTGAGCCAAACTCCTAGCCCTAGTTTTTTGAGGTAGGATCGCACTATGTAACTCAGGCTGGCCTTGCGCTGGCGCTGTAGCCCAAGCTGGGCCTCTAACTCACAATGCTCCGCCTACCTCAGCCTCCCGAGTGCTGGGATTAAAGGCATGCACCACCACACCCGGCTAAGAATGGCTAGTGTTAAGAAGTCAACCAATAACAAATGCTGTAGGGGCTGTGGAGAAAAAGGACCCCTTCTCCACTGTTGGTGGAAATGTAGGCTGGTCCAACCACTGTGGAAGTCAGTGTGGAGATTCCTCAAAAAGCTAGAATTGGAGGTTCCATTTGACCCAGCTACTCCCCTTCTGGGTATCTTCCCGAAAGAATTAAAAACATCCTACCACAGTGATATATGTGCACCTATGTTTATACCTGCCCAGTTCATAATAACTAGATCTTGGAAACAACCTAAATGCCCCTCGACTGAGGAATGGATAAAAAAGATGTGGTATTTCTATATAAGGGAATACTACTCAGCTATAAAGAATGATAAACTAGACATTTTCACTCTTAAATGGATGAGTATTGAAAATATACTTCTCAGTGAATAAGTCACACATACGTATTGTTGCACTTGTGTGATGAGCTGGAAGAAAATATAGGTATATAAAAAAGTTAGTTAAGACAGTTAAAGAAAAAGAAAAGTAGTTTTCACAGGGTCATCTTCAGATTTCATTTTTAATGCAAAATGTTTATTTGAAAATAATAGAGCAATCACAACAAAAAAGATAGTCATATAGCAGGTTTCTCTTGATTCATTGAGGCAAAAGTTTTGTGCTAATCTCTGGACAATGTTTCATGTCTAGATCGTTTATCCTAAACAATTTCTGTGAATATAATAATATGCAATGTTATTGGCTGGTTGTGAAATTGTTTTGCTTTGGTTTCTTACTTTCCTTTTGTTTAAAATTAAAAAAAAAAACTGGACTCATATCTTTCACCCTGTACTAAGCTAAAATCAGAATTTCACCCTGTGTTAAGCTAAAATCAAAGATTTCAATATTAAAAGAGAAACATTAAATCTGCTGGAAGATAAAGGAGGTAAAACTCTTGAAGATACTGGTGTAGGCAGTGACTTTATAAACAAAACCCTGATAGCACAGGCCCTATCACAAAGAATCAACAACAGGGACCTCACCCTACTGAAAAGCTTTTGCACAGCAAGAGAAACCACCAACAGAGTGAAGAGACAGCCCACAATGTGGGAGAAAATGTTTGCCAGATGTTCCTCAGACAAAGGTTACTATCGAGTACATATAAAGAACTCAAAAAAACCAGTCCTTCCAGATTTAAAGACCCAATCCAAAAATGAGCATCTGAGATGAACACACACCTTTCAGATGAAGAAATATGAATAGCAAATAAATAAGTGAAAAAATGTTCAACGTCACTGGTCATTCGAGGTATGCAAATTAAAATAACACTGAGATTCCACCTCACTCCAGAAAGAATGGTTAGTCTCAAGAAATCAAGCAATAAAAAATGCTGGAGGGGCTGTGTGGAAAAAGGAACTCTTCTCCACTGTTGGTGGGAATGCAGACTGGTGCATGTACTGTGGAAATCAGTGTGGAGATTCCTCAAAAAACTAGGATTAGAGATCCTATTCAACCCTGCTATTCCTTTTCTAGGTATCTTCCCAAAAGGATTAACAACATCATACCACAGCAATAAATGTGCACCCTTGTTTGTAGCAGCACAATTTGTGATAGTTAGATCTTGGAAATGACTTAAATGCCCATCAACTGAGGAATAGAGAAAAAAGATGTGGTATTTTTGTACAATGGAGTACTACTCAGCCATAAAGAAGGATAAAGTGGAGACTTTTATAGGTAAATGGATGCAACTTGAAAACATATTAATGAAATAAAAAACGTATAAGCATTGTATTGTCTCCTTAGTGTGAGAAACAAAAAACAACATGTAAATGTACATGTATATAAGAAAGTATTTAAGATAATTATATTACTGATTTTCTGAGTTCACTGAAGAGAAAGATTTGTGCTGGTAATGTTTGGATAATTGACTGCAGATGTCTTGTGCCCTGGGTGAATGATTTGGGGATGGCAATGTGCAATATATATACCATTGTTCTCCCCTTGGGGGAAAAAATAAGTGTCAGGCTGTATTTGGGTGATTCTCCCAGCACCCAAGCTGTTTGTCAGCAGAGGCATTGTTCTCGGAGAAAACCCAACTCAGCACCAGTACTGTCACCCTCAGCAAGCACAGGATGTTGTAAAAAGAGATAAGACATAGCATGGAATCTTAGAAGCACCAGGATATCTTAAGATTCCCAAACATTTACACTACATGCCCCTAGGACTTTGCGCACTGAGCCAGCAAACATTCAGAAAACTTTAAACTGAGGTTTTTGCCTGGATCTCCTCACCTGAGGTCCTCTCAATCTCTATAAAAAGGCTCCGTTTTCCTCTGTACTACAGAGACGGCCTTTTTGCCCTCTGCCTGCCTGCACCCAGGCACAATAAATTCCATGCCTTATTGCCTTTACACAAGCTTTCTGGTCTCTGCTCATCTCTAACTTGTGCCACTCCTTACAGTAAACATGATGAACCCCAGTATAATAAACGTAAATTGCATCTAGATAGATTCCAGTAAAACTGCAGGATCTTTATCAGAACAAAGGGACGTTCTTAAAGGAACTAGGAAACCTTAGAAAATATATAGAATGGCCCTGAATCAAGGCTGGTTTTCAAGGCTGTTGGTTTTAAGCAGGAGCCTAATGTAGTATCTTTCTATGGTCTGTTGACCTTTTCAGAACTTCAGAAATATAATGGTCAATTCATCAGAAACAAAGAGCTCCCCCACTTTGTACTGGTTAGTTTGCCACTACAGGCCTGGAGAAGAAGAAGCCATAACCTCTGGTGAGCCTGCCGCTGCAGGCCTGGAGAAGGGGATGCCAGGTCCCCGCAACAAGCCTGCCACCGTGAGCCCCAAGGAGAGGAGGCCATGCCCCCACCCCACAAGCCCACTGCTGTGGGCCTGGAAGGGAAGAAGCCCTGACCCCTGGTGAACATTCCACCATGGGACTGGAGAAGAGGAGGCTGTGTCCCTTGATGGGCCCACCCCTACGGCCCAGAAGAGAGGAAGCCATGCCCCCGAGGGCCTGTCACCATCAGGGGAGTATCAGTGAGCAGCCACCCCACATTTCTCTGTCACCCTGGGAACCTTGGATCATAGGACGAAGAAGCAGGGTGCAGTCTCAGACCTGCAGCCCAACCAGAACAAGTCCACAAGTCATAGACACAAAATAAATTAGAACTTACACATCTGGAATTTCTGAAATGATGGCAACTGAAGTAAAGAGACAATTTAGTGCTTACTTTGCATGCCTGTGTCTGATGGTCTGAGCATCTATTTAGAGGACAATAATGTACATTATCAGATCCTTTCTGAAATAATTGTTATGAAACATTTAAGAAAAGGTGGTTGATTTTCTGCTGTCCTCTTTTTAAAATCCAATATTGTTCCCTTTGTTTTGTTTTATTGGTTTATTTTATTCTGAAATACATGTATATGTGTAAACACCTAATAAACATTAAGTAAGGAGAAGACAACTAAGACTGCCTTCCGGGAGCCTGTATGACTGGCATGGACCCCAGGAAGAGAAAGAAAGGGGCCTCTCGGGAGCCCACCCCACCAGGCCTGAGCACCTCCAACCAGAAGACGACTAAGACTGCCTTCCGGGGGCCTGCACGACCAGTGTGGAGCCCAGGAAGAGAAACATGTGCCCCATGCCCCCTCCCGCCCCGCTGCTATGCCTACCGGCGCGCGGGTTAAGGATCAAGGACAAAGCTCTGCTCCCCCTCCCCCCACCCCCGTAAAGCAACCTGCTTGTTTGGAGGTCTGGCTACATTGATAGCAACTAAGGTACATAAAACAACCAAATGCTAGTATTGTTTTGCAGGCCTGGGGCTGGCAGCCTGAGCATCTCTTTGGAAGATGACAGTACGCAATGTAGCAAAAATGGGGGTTTCTCTTCTGTCTTATCTTCAAGGCCCAATATTGTTCTCATTGTTTGGTTTTATTCTGATTAATTTTTTTTGGCCTTATTTTATACTCTGTTTTTATTGGTTTTATTTTTATGTATTTATTTTTTTTGGTTTGATTTTACTATACCTGTTGGAATGGTCAACTATTCTGAAAATAACAAGATATACTATAGTAGCTATTGTTTTTATAGTATCTTTCTTTGAAGCTCTGTACCAGTTCTACTGCTTTGTTTTGATTGACTTCATTCTGTTATGTTTTGTTGGATTTTACTATCTTTAAAAAAAAATTAAGCAAGAAAATTTACTCTAGAAATTCATGTTTATATCAAAGTTTTACACAAAAATCCATAGCAGTAACATTTATTTATTTATTTGGTTTTTGTGTGTGTGTGTGTGTGTGTGTGGCACCGGGGATCAAACTCACAGCCTTGTGCCTGCCAGGCAGGTGCTCAAGCCACTGAGCCCAACTTCCAACCCTAGCTTTTTGAGGAAGGGTTGCAGTAGGTAGCTCAGGCCAGCTTTGTACTCACGTTGTAGCCCAAGCCGGCCTCGAACTCACAATGCTCCTCTTACCTCAGCCTCCCAAGTGCTGGGATTAAAGGCATGTGCCACCACGCCCAGCCCATACCAGTAACATTTATAATAACAATATAGTAGCATCCCAGATGTCCATCAGTTCATGAAGGATAAACAAAACAGTATGTATCCATACAATGGAATTATTTGGTCATTATGAGGAGTGAAGCATTGATGTGTGCTGCAACATGAATGAATGTTGTATATGTTAAGCGAAATAGGACAGATATAATAATGTTATGGTTATACCTCTATGAAATATTCAGGTGATTCCACAGAGAAAGTTATTTAATCGAAGAGAAGGGATGGGACAGAATGAGAAATGACTTTTAATGGGTATAGTATTCTTTTCTGGGGTAATGAAAATGTTAAGTTACAGAGTGGTGATGGTCAGATAGCCTTGAGAATATGCTAAAAACTATTGAATTGTATACTTTAAAGAGTGCATTATATCTAAAAAATAAAGCGAATCGGTAGACATCCAGAGAGAGAACAAAAATTAACTATAGAGGCACAACTGTGATGCTAAGAGCAAGCTTTGCCTCAGCAGGAGTCCCAAGACAGTGGTGTTGTTACCAGGTTCTGGGGTTCTGCAGACTCTTTCCAAGTTCTTGGTGTCCTGAACAAAGAATTAGGCAAGGCATGTGAAAAAGGTAGTGAGGTTTTATATTTATTAAACGTAGGAAAAGAAATGGTCTCTGCAGAGTGAGAACAAGCCACTAAAAGAATTCATAGTAGACAGGAGGTTAATGGCAGAGGTCTTTTGTATCAGTCATTCTTCAGGCTGATGTCAGATCTAGGCCGTCCAATCAAAAACCTGCTTGATTTCCTGAGTAGATTTGAAGATAGGTTAATTAGCCTCTGGGGCAAGGCTTGGGAATTGTATTCTAGACCAGAATCCCAGATCTCCATGGTTAGCAGTTCATGCCCACTTAGGGAGTTGGCTATGCCATAATTTCTTGCCTCAGTATAATAATATTTAAAGTATTGAGAAAATTGTCTCTGAAGAATACACTGTAGCATTCTATATTTGCTAAATTAACATTGGAAATGAATGTGCAATGTAAGGAAATATTCAGACAAAAACTAAAATTGAGGTTTGTTACTATCCGATCCTCTCTGAAATAATTGTTAAGGAACATTTAAGAAAAGATGAGCAATCCAAGAGGGAGTATTAAAGAAAGTGGTAAATATATTAATACATCTAAGCAAGCATTTTTTTATTTTAAAAGGGCAAAACAGAAGAAGTAATACAGAATTTTCAAAAAAGTAAGAAATCAATACTAGTCAATATGTTGCATATTGTTATCTTAGAAGTAGTTGTTCAAGTTATGAAATCATAAAAAATGATCAATGACAAAACAAACTATTCTTTCTGATGAACTAACAGAATTAGTAGTATAGTTATCTATCTTGCATACTTATACATACATAGTTATACGTGTATATCTACAAACATATAATTTTTTCCTTTCTTCCATTTCTTCTTTCCCCTATCCCAGCTGTTCTTTAATTTTGAGCACTTTCTTTCCCTTTCCTTATTACAATATCTATTGTACATTTTGGATCAGTCATTATAGAAAAGGGTAATAATAACTAATTTGGCAATTTTGAACTAAGATAGACCTGAAATACTAGAATACAGTGACATGAAATTGTGCAGGAATATGGTTAAAACTTTCTAAGATCTTTTTATTTTATTCAGAAAGAGGGTCAAGATGCTGATTAAACTTAGGCTTTAATGTAAGAATGAGTGTTAAAGGTTTAATAACGACTACTTTAAGGGGAAACAATGTATAATTCCAAACCCATGGGGCAGATGTTAAAAATATTTAAATCCGGAAGAGCTACCACCATCTTTTGGAGTGAAGAAAATTTTGGTTTATAGAAAAGGCATTTCCCCTAGTTCCTCTTGATGCCTAGAGCTCTTGGGAGATCATACTACCTTCCTTAATAGAAATGCATTCATTTGTTCAACAAATACAGAGAACCTGCTGTACATGAGGCAGGTGATTTCAAGGTGATTGGGATACCTCATAGAGCTTATTCCAGAGAAGAAACATTAATCATAGTAAGTGCTGCCTAATTTTCAGACTCAGCAGGCTTCAAGCCAAACCTGATCAGAAGAAACAAAGATGACTACTGCATACTGGTAATGGGAACAAGTCAGTAAGCAAGGATAACAATTGTAAATGTCTGTGCACCAATGTCAGTGCACTCAATTTCATAAAGCAAAAACTACTGGACTTAAAGAATAGATATAGATGCCAATATAGTCACAGTGGAGGACTTGAATGCTTCATTCCCACAATCAGATCAACCAGACAAAAAAACAACGAAAGTCAGAGTTAAACGATACTATTAAGTAAATGGACTTATTGTCTGAAAATTAGGTAGCAATTCCTGATGTTTTGGGGGCTCCAGTTGAATGGAGTATATTTTTCTGTGCTTTAACTTTCAGTCTTTGTACTTCTTTTGGATGAGGTATTTCTCCTCTAGGCAATTTTGGTTTTTTTGTTTTCTTTTTATTCAGTCTGCCAGTCCCTCTTTTGATTGGAGAGCTGAGATCATTGACATTGAAAGTTACTATTATAAGGTGTTTACTGAATTCTGCTATTACCTTGGTGCCTTGGTTCACAAACTTAATTCTCTCCATAATTTTGGTGGCAAACAGAACTGGACAAAAACGGAATCAAATGTCTCCATAAGGTCAACATGGAAACTCATCCATAATTTGATTTGGTTCTTATCCAACTCTGTCTGTGACCAGAATCATGGAAAGAATTAACTTTGTGAACCAAAGTAACACTGCACATTATTTTTCTGGTGCTGATTCCTCTATTTTTTCCTTTTAACTATTCTCCCCACTTATATGTATGCTTTCCTTTGAACTCTTTGGTGCTGATGACTTCTGTGTAGGATTCCATTAAGTCCTTCCTGTAGTGCTGGTTTAGTGGTTATATATTTCTTTAGGATTTTTTTCTCATGGAAAATATTTTGTCCATCAATTTTGAAGACTGATTTTCCAGGGTATAAAAGTCTAGGTTGCCAGGTATGGTGGCACATGCCTGTCATACCAGCACTTGGGAGGCTAAGGCAAGAGGATCATCTCGAGTTTGAGGCCAGTCTGGGCTGCATAATGAGTTCAAGGCAGGGCTGAACTACACAACAAGACCCTGTCTCAAAGAAAAGAAGTCTAGCTTGACTGTTGTTTTCTTTTAGGGCCTGAAAAACTTTGCTTCAGGATCTCCTGGCCTTTAAGTTTTGTGGTGAGAAATCTGCAGTTATTTTGCTGGGCTTGCCTTTATAGGTTAGCTTTTAATATTTGCTCTTTTTGTTGAGTTTCTGGAATTTTGATTATAACATGTTGAAGAGAGTTTCTATACAGGTCATTGCTTTTGGGATTCTATATGCTTTTTGTACTTGAATATTGAATTCTTTCCCTGGATTTAGAAATATTTCTGCCATGATTTCAGTAAATAACCTTTTTATACTATTTGAGTCCTCTTTTAATCTTTCCTTTATTCCTATAACTATGGGTTTTTTTGTTTTTTGTTTTGTTTTGGAGTCATGTAGCAGTTGTTGGATTCTGCTTTCATGGTGCGATGTCATTTTTAGGGTATCATTGAATTTATGACCTACTATATCCTTCTTGTCTTCTGTTTCTGATACTCTGCCCTCACATTGATCAGTTCTGCTGCCTATGTGTTCTGTTAAATTTTTCTTATCATCAATCTCTGCTTGCTTTTTTTTCTTTTCTTTCCTCTTTCTTTCTTTCTTTCTTTCTTTCTTTCTTTCTTTTTTTTTTTTTTTTTTTTTTTTTTTTTTTTTTTTTTTTTTTTTTTTTTTTTTTTTTTTTTTTTTTTTTTTTTTTTTTTCTAGACAGGATCTTGCTCTACAGTGCAGGCTGGCTTTGAACTTGCTTATGTCACCCAGGCTTGCACTGAACTCACAGTGATCCTCCTGCCTCAGCCTCTGGAGTGCTGGAATTACAGGCATGTACCATAACACCCAGCTTCTGCTTGCTTTCCCTACTTTCTCTTTTTTGAAGTGGTCATTCATTTTATATTGTCTTGCTTGATGCAGTATATTGCTTGTTTTCTTCTTCAAATTTGTCAAACATTTTATTGATAAAATCCTTTATCTGTTTGGTTAAATCCTCTTTGAGCTCATTAAACATCTTATGCATTTGCTTATATGTTTCTTCTTTTATCTCTTCAATTATTTTTTCTTTGAGACAAGGTCTCACTGTGTAGTTTGGTCTGACTCTAAACCTGCTGTGTAGTCCAGGCTGGCCTTGAATTCATGATAGTCCTCCTGCCTCAGCCTCCCAGGTACTGGGGTTAATTTCAAACATGTGCCACCATGCCCAACTTCTCCAACCATTTTGTTTCTGTTGTTTTTGTGTAGTGGATTGAAGATCAGTTAGGGTAGAGAAACTGACAGCATTGTAGAGCTGTCTGGTTAGATTCAGTTTTCCTGTGATATGTCCTTGGGTTTGGTTATGTTTTGGTGTGTATAATACCCCCTCTTTAGCATACTTACCATATTAGAAGATATTCTTAACATCCATCCTTCTGGGGTTTGATCCCCATCACCATTTGGGAAGTGTTCCACCCTGTTTCCTTCTTTTCTCTTGTCTTCAGTTTCTCCAGTTTATGTGGGGATTCTAGTATTTCTATTAACTCTTTTTTTTTTTTGTACTAGGTATCAAACTTAGGACCTTGTGCTTGCCAGGCAGGCACTGTACTACTGACTTGTATCACTGGCCCAACTCTTTTCTCTTTGTTAACTTGTTTTCTAGATGTCTTGATTCCAGGTGTCAGAGAGAGAGAGTGAGCCAGTCTTTACACTGCCATTTTTAATCTATGCATTGCATTTTAGATAGTTTCTCTTATGTATTTTTAGGTTCACTAATCTTTGCTTCTTCAGTTCTAATTTGTTAATATCATTTAGTGTAATTCTTATCACTGGCTCATTTACTCTCTAGAAGTTCAGTGTTTTAAATACATCTACAATTTCTCCCTCTTTCTCCATAGTTTCCTGTTAACATTCTCCTACTTTCTTTGTACCTTTCTGAAAACATGTTATATAGTTCACAATTTTAATGTTATTTGTATGTGTACTTCTTCTTTCATCTGTCTGTATATCTCCCCCCAAATCTGGGTCATATTATTCTGCTTTTTGAAATGCCTGGTAATTTTGTAGTACATAGCAAACAGTATGAAATTTGCCTTATATGCTACATGTTTTTGTATTCCTTTAAATATGTTTAAGGCTTATCTGGCTTGCAGTTAAGTTTCTTGGAAATAGGTTTTGACAGTTGTTTTCAATCTTTGTTATGTGGGACCAGCACAGTATCTGAAGCTTTTTTTCCTTTCTGTAAGAAGATAATGTTTCTGTACTCTGTCCAGTGTCTCTGAATATGAACATCATATGAGAGTGTTCTGTGGAGAGCCCTTCCTAGTCCTTGTCTCCATCTGGGAAGTTTACATCTGGTTTTTTATTTATTTATTTTTATTGTAAAAGGAATAAAACAAAACAAATGCAACAAAACAAAACAGTGAGAACAATATTGAATCTCAAAAACAAGACAGAAGGAAATCATCTCCCATAGTTGCTGTGTTGCATATTGTTATCCTCTAAATAGCTGCTCAGACTATTGGCTTTAGACCTGCAAAGTCAATTAAACAATGCAAGCATTAGGTTGTTTTTTTACTTCAGTTGCTGTATCAGCCTGTGTTCCTCTGAATTAGCTGGTTGCTTCCGAGGAGTGGGGCAATGGCACTCTTCTTGTCTCCCTTCCTGTGCACCAGCTGGTTTTTGGGAGGGTGTGGGTTGGCTTCTTGGTTTTTGTTTTGTCCCACAACTGCTGCTGGCTCAGGGAGGGCATGGGTTGGCTTCTTGATTCTTCTCCTGACCCACAACTCTGGAAGTTTATATTTGTAATCCCTTGGAAACGTTATGGGAATTCCAGTAAGTCAATTCCAATCTACCACTTCTTGTGCAACCATGGTGAGAATAAAGACATTAAGACATATTTATAGTTATGGGGGAGCCAAGGGGGTCCTAAGTCCAACCAAGATGGTGGTTCACCGGAACAAAAGGCCTCAACCCAGGGCCCAACCCAGATTTTGTTAACTTGTGAAGAAGGAAGTGGCTTGAGGATGAGTGACTGTGAGAAAGGTGGAAAGTACATGAGTACTGTGAGCTGGGCTAGGTAGGAGACCTGAAATCACCTCTGCACTATGCAGAGAGAAGGATATGTGGAAAGAGTAATCTGCATGCATTATACAATTGAGATAATATCTAATATTTCCTGTCGGTGATTCAGCTCTGATGTGTAAACTTTTCTTTTTCTTTTTCTTTTTCTTTTTTTTTTTTGCGGCACCGGGGATTGAACTCACAACCTCGCGCCTGCCAGGGCAGGCGCTTAAGGCACTGAGCCAAACTCCTGGCCCTCTGATGTGTAAACTTTTCTGCCCTGGGAAATCTTAACCTCTTATCTCAAGGCTTGATCCCAGTTGACAGTGTGGAGTGGTGGCTCTTCATCCTGCCCAGTTCAACCATGTTTTTTTTTAGGTATCATGGGGCAGGAGAGGAGGGAAGAGGTGACTGTTGCTTGGCTTCAAAGATTATGCATCAGCACTTCAGCCAGCCCAGTTTACATTGTGTAAAGCCAATTGAAGGGATAAAGAAATTGCCTAGCCAGCTCTGTACATATCAGTACATGGAGTCAGGGCCAGGTTTGACCAAAATGGAGATAACTTCTCTTTATTCAAGGAGAGTTATCCAGGTAGTCCTCCACACTGTTCCACCAGCTCTTTTCCCTGGGTGATTTCTCTGCCATGTGCATTGATTAGTATCCAGAAGAACACTTAAGGGGAAACCTCTGCAAATCTCTCCAGCTTGCTGTGCTGAACTTCCCACTTGACACAGCTTTCTCCTCTGGACACTCTGTCCTGCATATTCTATCCAGCTTGGCATCTCTAGATTTTTCAACTTTGTTTCCTTGGCTCAGGGAGTCTACCAGCCTCTGTGCAGAAGGATTACCCCTTCATGTGCTGTTACTGGAAAGTCCCTCCAGATAGTAAGTACAGGTAATTGTAGGACTTATCCTGGTTTTTTCTTCTTTTCTTAGCAATCTCCCTTTAGATTGTTTGAGAATGGCAAAGTATGAAAATTTATGAGATCAAAACCACCAATCTCAAATTTAGATCTTTTAAGTCCCAAAGCCCTTCTCCTTTCTATTATACTATACTCATGTAGTATAAGCCATATGTGTTTGAGAAGTTCAAATAAAGGAGAGATGCTTTCCTGCTTGAAAAAACAAAGAATAATTCACATAAAACCAATTTGAACTTCATAGTTCGTGAAGGAAGAGTATGATTGGCTAAATTAGGAGGGAAGCATACTTGTTGAAGGATGTAGCTTGAGTCAAAGTACAATGAAATTCTTGGAAGTGTCTGCCTCTTCAAGATTCCCTGGTCAAGTTTAGCTCTCCAAGAGCCAATGTGGTTTTATATGTTCATTGTGCAAAATTTTAGATGCTCAGGCCTATATAACCTAGAGCAATGATAGCAAACATTTTAGCGCTTTCAGTGATAACGAACAGCCTGCTGCAGCCTGCATGCCATAGGTTTGCCACCACTGGCCTAGAGTTTATTTTCTTTTATATAACTTGTATATCCTCAGAAAAAATGACTAAATATAGATGTGTTTCGTTTTAAGAAAATTGAGAACAAAACTTTAGCTGAGGCCGGACATAGTGGTACACACCTGTAACCCCAGCACTCCAGAGACTGAGGCAGGAGGATTGCTTCGAGTTTGGGGCCAACCTAGGCTACAAAGTGAGTTTAAGACCAGCCTGAAGCCGGGCGTGGTGGCGCACGCCTTTAATCCCAGCACTCGGGAGGCTGAGTTAGGCGGAGCATTGTGGGTTCGAGGCCGGCTTGGGCTACAAGCGAGTGCAAGGCCGGCCTGAGCTACATAGTGCGACCCTGCCTCAAAAAACCAGGGCCAGGAGTTTGGCTGTGCCTTAAGCGCCTGCCCTGGCAGGCGCAAGGTTGTGAGTTCAATCCCCAGTGCAGCAAAAAAAAAAAAAAAAAAAAAAAAAAAAAAAAAAAAAAAAAAAAAAAAAAAAAAAAAAAAAAAAAAAGACCAGCCTGAATTGCATAGTGAAACCCTGTCTTAAAAAGACCCAAAACAAACACAAAAACAAACAAATAAACAACAACAACAAAAAACCCTTAGCTGAGAACCTTAAGTAAGAGAAAATAGATTCTTTACAAAGAATTAGATTTGGGGGTTTTTGTTTTGTTTTGTTTTGATTTTTTTCTTTTTTTGAGACAGAGTCTAGGCTAGCCTTGAATTTGCAATGATCTTTTCACCTCAGTATCTGAGTGCTGAAATTATACCCCAGCAACAAAGAATTAACTTGAGGCAACAAAGTATTAATATGAATGGGTGCAGGGTAAAATGTTTGAGTTATATGCAGAATGTGTTAGAAAGGCCCTGGGAAAGTTTTAAGAAGGAAGTCACATGACCCAGTTTAAAAGCTTTAAAAATGTTACTCTGGCTGGTGGGTGAAGAATAGATAAGTGCAGGGTTGAGGAGCAGGGGTAGAAGTTGGGAAGTGAGAACCAAAAGTAAAAAGAGAAAAATCATTCACACATCTTCTACAGGGTGGCTTAGCAGTAGGGGTGGAGGTGATAAGAGTTGTTTTGACTTGGGATATATTTTGAAGGTAAATGCACAGAATTGGCTAGTTTTGAACATGAATGTGAGAAAAAGGAGAATCAGTGGTGGTGGTGTGTGGGTTTTTACCAGAGCCCCTTGATGAAGGTGATATATGTAATGAAATAGATATGAGGTTTAATTGAAATATACCAGTGAATGTTTAAATTTAAAAATTCATTACAGTGCCATTATTCCCACGCAGACAACTTTCTCTTACTTTGAACACACTTATCCCATATTCTTGCCACTTTCTGAAGTAGTTCCAGAAGTTTGTTTTTGTGTCAAAAATTATTTAGTGGTTGTCTTGGTTACTTTTCACTCACTGCTGAGACAAAATACCTGATGCTCAAAATTAGGAAAGGAAAGGTTTATTTAGCTTACAGTTTTTTGGAGGTTTCAGTCCATAATCAGCTGGCTGCAAGGCAGGGTGGCATGGCAGTGAGGCAACACTTCAAGGCAGCAGCCAAACAAAAGCAGTCAGAGTAAAAGGGGCAAGAGCAAGCCTCTTCTCCTCCCTTATATTGTATACAGGACACCCCCCACCCAGGGTGGGTATAGCATTCACAAATCTCCTTTCCCTATTTTTCATAGGTTGAGGATTTTTACAAAGTAAAAACCTTGGCTCCCTGCTGAGTCTCTCAGTTAAACTTCTGACCTTCTCAGATTGACACAATGAACAGGTAACTGCTTGTGCTCTACAGCCCAGGATGTAGAGCTGCTGAGTTACTTAATTAAGCTTCTAGACTTCTCAAGTTGACACAATTGTGTAAACCATAACAATGGTGCAACCAGGTGCTATTTAAGGGTAAGGCGGAATCATAAAAATATTATTATGTGTTCTCATTCACCTGATTCACCACATCTGTCACCATGTGACTTCTGGCTCCTCCTAATGGTCAAGATGACTGTGAAAGGTAAACATTCTAAATCAATTTGCAATACCAAGGCAGCCACCACCAGTGTAACTAAAGACACTCAACAACAACAACAACAAAAAGATGTCCAGGACTGCTTTAAAAAGTGGCAAAAGTGCTGGGCATGGTGGTGCATGCCTGTAATCCCACTACTTGGGAGCCTGAAGCAAGAGGAATGTTATGAGTTTGAGATCAGCCTGGGTTACAAAGTGAGCTCAAGGCCAGCCTGAACTGCATAGCAAGACCCTGTCTGAAAAAGAAAAACAAAGTGGCAAAAGTGATGTGTTTTCAAAGCAAGAGTCATATTTTGAGGGGGTTAAAGGCAGTGTTTCTTTTATTGTAATTGTTAAAATTTAAATATTTATGGGTTGCAAACTCCACCCAGTCAGGAGCAAGGCCCCGGCACTTTATGCCGGAGGCATGCCCAGGCTTGCCCCACGCTCCAGAGGCTCTGAACTCCTTGCAGACAGACACAAGGTCCTGGTGGTGCCACACTCCAGGGTGTACTCCGCCTAGCCACCTAGGTCCCAGAGATTCTGACCCTCACCCAATAAGGCGGAGGGTTCAGTGACATACTCCGGGAGTGAGCCCTCACTAGCTGCATGAAGATTGAGCTCTGCCCAGCCCAGCGTCCCAGCACAAGCCATAAGGGGAACGCCTGGCCAGCCTCACAGGACACAGAGGTACTGAGCCCAGCGCAGCTCAGGGCTGCAGGGCCTTGGAGAATTTGAACTCTGTCCATTAGAACACAAGGCTTGAGCTCCATTGTTCAGGGGTGCGGCCATGTGGCAGGTCCTAGAGGTTGCAAACTCCACCCAGCTAGGAGCAAGGCCCTGGCACTATATGCCTAGGTTTGTCCCGTGCTCCAAAGGCTTTCAACTCCTTGCAGCAAGACACAAGATCCTGGTGGTGCTGCACTCTGGGGTGTGCTCTGCCTGGCCACCTAGGTCCCGGAGATTCTGAACTCCACCCAGCCAGGCTGAAGGCCCAGTGACACACCCCAAGGGTGCGTCTCTGCTAACTACCTGGATCATGGGGGTTCTGAATGCTATACAGCCAGGTTCTAGGCCCTGGCAACAAGCTTCAGGGGTGTGACCCTGCTAGCTACAGGGAGGATACAAACTTTGTCCAGCCCAGAGTCCCAGAGCAACCCAACAAAGTACATAGGGAAAACATGGCCAGCCTCACAGAACACAGACCACAAGGATCCAGTGCCATAATCTGGGGGTGTGCCCTGGCTAGCCACGGGGATATTGGAGGATTGAAGCTCTACCCAGCACAGTGTTCCAGTGCAATCCATTGGGAGGCTGCCTGCCCAGCCACACAGGTCCCAGAAGAAAATGACAAAACAAAAGAATACGAGGCAATCTCAATCCCCAGCCCACTGAGAACAAACCCAAGACACACTGAAATGAAGACACTGGGAGTCACACAACTGAACTTTCTGAAATGATAGCAACTGAAGTAAAGAAGCAACTCCATGAAGCTATAGAGAAACTCATATCAGAAATAATCTCTCAGCTAAAAAATGAAATGACAATCATTATGAAAGAAATGCTGTGTTTATCTAAAGAAGATCAAGATAAAAAAATAGAAGAACATAAGAAAATGAGGGAAACTTTGAACAAAATAAGACACAAATAGAATGCTTGAAAGAGATTCAAAGGGAAATTCAGGAAATTAAAAATTCCATTGAAAATTGGAAAAACCATTTGAATGAAGCTGAAGATAAAGTCTCAGACCTTGAAGACAGCATGGAAGCTTACAATCACGAAAGAAAAGATCTCTTAAAAATAACAAGGAACCAGGAAACAACAATTCAACAGCTGCAAGATGATGCCAAGAGAAATAACATAAGATTAATAGGCATCAATGAAAAAGCAGGGGTCAATACTGATGACCTGCAAAGACTATTTGCAGAAATAATAGCAGAAAAGTTTCCAAACATGGGAAGAGAATCTGATATACTGGTAAGTGAGGCATACAGAACCCCAGTTAACCATAACCAAAATAAATCTTAACCCAGACATATAATAATTAGAGTATCGGAAATATAGCACAAGAGCAGAATACTAAAAACTGTCTGAGAAAAGAAACAGATCACCTATGAAGGAAAGCCTATCAGAATCACAGCAGACTTCTCAACACAAACCTTTAAGTCAAGAGCTTGGAGTGAAATATTTCAAATCCTGAAAGAAAACAACTTTCAACCCAGATTGATGTATCCTGCAAAACTATCTTTAAAAATCGTTGGAGAAATAAGATACTTCCATGACAAAGAACAGCTGATTTATGGCCACCAAACCAACACTACAAAGAGTACTGGAAGACATGCTATAAAGAGACAAAGATAGCTACAATCTTAAGAACAACAACAAAAGGGAACCACTAAGCAGGGCAAATAATTAAACAGAAAATGTAGAAAACCAACAACAGAAAGATATCATGACAGGGACGAGTCAGTACATATCAGTTATATCAATCAATGTAAATGGTCTCAACTCACCAATAAAAAGAAACAGACTGGCAGAGTGGGATTAGAAATAAAATCCAACAATATGCTGTATACAAGAAACACATTTAACTCCAAAGGAAACTCACAGACTAAAAATCAAAGGTTGGAAAACAGTACTCCATGCAGTAGGAACTCAGAAAAAAGCAGGGGTAGCTATTATGTTTGCAGACAATGTGAACTTCAAACTGAGAATGATTAAAAGAGATAAAGAAGGTCACTACAGCTGGGAGTTTGGCTCAGTGGCTTAAGCACTTCTCTGGCAGGCATAAGGTTGTGAGTTTGACCCTTGGTGCCAGAAAAAAAAAAAAAAAAAGGTCACTGTATACTTTTTTAAAAATTTTAACCAAAAGAAAACAAGAAATGAAAACATAACAATTTCACTCCAACCAACAAAACAGCAACAATCATCAGTATATTTGATATTCCCAAAAATTATTTAGGACAAAAAATACAGACATGAAACATTATCTAATTGTTAACACAATTGTTTTCAAATGAACATTTCACATTAAAAATAAAATCTGAAGGTGACCCTGAAAAAATTACATTTTACTCAGAATTCTTTTTCTGTGTCACAACTGGTCACTACATACTTGTTAGGGGAAAACTTCAAGAGGAAGAGATTACAATCATAGATACATATGCACCAAATATGGGAGCACCCAACTATGTAAGACAAATCTTAATAGACATGAAAAACCAAATAAACAATAACACAGTTATAATGTGGGACCTTAGCACCCCACTGTCACAAAGAGACAGATCAACCAAACAAAAAATCAGCAAAGAATAACAGAACTGAATCAAACTTGTGATTAAATGGACCAAGTAGATGTGTACCGAGTGCTTCACCCATCAACATCAGAATACACGTTCTTCTCAGCTGCACATGGGTCATTCTCTGAAATTGATCATATGCTAGTCCACAGAACATGCTTAAGTAAATGCAAAGGAACTGAAATAATTCCATGCATATTATCTGACTATTGTGCAATAAAATTGGAAATTAATGACAAAAAACCCCACAAGAACCCCATAAACACATGGAAATTAGACAGTGCTCTCCTAAACAATGAGTCACAGAAGTAATTAAAGAAGAAATTAAACACTATCTACAATAAAAGAAAATGCAAATACAAATTACCGGAACTTTTGGGACACAATGAAAGCAGTTATCAGAGGGAAATTTATAGCACTAAACTCCCACATCAGAAAAATGGAAAGAACACACATAAACAACCTAATGATGCACCTCGAACTTCTAGAAACAGAAGAGCAAGTCAAGTCCAAAACCCAAAGAAGGGAAGAAATTATAAAGATCAGAGCAGAAATTAATGCAATTGAAACTAAGAAAACAATACAAAGGATTAATGAATCGAAGAGTTGGTTCTTTAAAAGAATAAATAAAATTGATAAACCCCTAGCCAACCTTATCAAGAAGAGGAAAGAAAAAACTCAGATTCATGCAATAAGAAATGAAAAGGGTGAAATCACTACAGACCCGGAGGAAATACAGAAGATCATCAACACCTACTTCGAAAACCTTTACTCACATAGATTTGATAACACAGACAAAATGGACAGATTCCTAGAAACCTATGAATTACCAATGCTGAATCAAGAAGATGTAAAACTACTGAATAACCCAATTTCAGCTAATGAAATTGAAAATGTAATTAGGACCCTACCAACAAAGAAAAGCCCAGGTCCTGGTGGATTCACTGCTGAATTCTACAAGAAATTTAAGGAAGACTTAACACTCCTCAAACTCTTCAATGAAATTGAAAGGGAAGCAAGTCTCCCTAACTCATTCCTGGAAACAAGTATTACCCTAATACCAAAACCAGAGAAAGACCCAACCAAAAAAGAAAATTACAGACCAATCTCCCTAATGAACATGGATGCAAAAATCCTGAATAAAATACTGGCAAATAAGAGTACAGAAAGTTATCAGAAAGACTATACACCATGATCAAGTGGGATTCATCCCAGGAATGCAGGGATGGTTCAACATACACAAATCAGTAAATATAATGCACCATATCAACAGGGCCAAGGACAAGAATCACGTGATCATCTCAACAGATGCAGAAAAAGCTTTAGACAAAATCCAACACATTAATGATAAAAATCCTACAGAGAATAGGAAGAGATGGTCTCTACCTCAACCTGATAAAAGCCATATACCTTAAACAAACAGCCAACATCTTACTAAATGAAGAAAAACTGAAAACTTTCAACCTAAAATCAGGAACAAGACAAGGTTGTCCATTATCACCACTCCTATTCAATATAGTTCTGGAAACATTAGCCAAAGCAATTAGACAAGAGAAAGAAATAAAGGGAATAAGGATATGAAAGAAAAGTAAAATTATCATTATTTGCAAATGATATGATACTTTACATAGAAGACCCCCTAAAATCCACTGAAAGATTTCTAGGTGTAATAACGAAATTCAGTAATGTTGCTGGATACAAGGTCAACACTCAAAAATCAATAGGATTCTTGTCCACAAACAGCAAACTCACTGAGGGAGAAATAAGGGAAACCACGCCCTTCACTCTAGCGTCCAAAAAAAATGAAATATTTAGGAATCAATCTAACAAAGGAAGTAAAAGATCTATACAGTGAAAATTATATTACTCTGAAAAAGGAAATCAAAGAAGGTTTAAGAAAATGGAAAGATATTCCTTGTTCATGGTTAGGAAGAACAAACATCGTGAAAATGGCCATTCTTCCAAAATTGTTATACAGATTTAATGCAATCCCAATCAAAATACCACTTGACTACCTTGCAGAGCTAGAGAAACCATTTCTGAAATTCATCTGGAACCAGAAGAGACCTAGAATAGCAAAGGCAATTCTGGGCAACAAAAGGAAGGCAGGAGGCATCACAATCCCCGACTTGAAACTATACTACAAAGCTACTGTGATAAAATCAGCATGGTACTGGAATCAAAACAGACCTGAAGATCAGTGGAATAGATTAGAAGATACAGCCACAACTACAAACACACTCAGCCACCTCATCTTTGACAAAGGAGCCAAACATGTACATTGGAAGGAAGATAGCCTCTTTAACAAATGGTGCTAGAAAAACTGGCTTTCTATATGTCATAAACTAATACCAGATCCATGTTTATCACCATGCACTAAACTAAAGTCAAAATGGATCAAAGATCTGAATATTAAAACAGAGACACTAAATTTGCCAGAAGACAAACTAAGTAAAAATCTTGAAGACATAGGAGGAGGCAGAGAGTTCATGAACAAAAATCAAACTGCATGGTGAGCCTTCCCAGAATCAACAACTGGGATCTTGTCTTAGTAGAAAGTTTTTGCATGTCAAAGGAAATCTCCAACAGAGTCAAAAGAAAACCCACGAACTAGAAAAATATCTTAGCCAATTGTCCATCAGACAAAGGACTTCTATCTAAAACATATAAAGAATTATAAGAAATCAGGGCACTAAAATTCAAGGACCCAATGCAGAAATGGGCATTTGAGATGAATACACACGTCTCAGAAAAAGATATACAAATGGCTAATAAATATATGAAAAAAAATGTTCAACATCAATGGTCATTCGGGAAATGCAAATTAAAACAACACTGAGATTCCATCTCACTCCAGAAGGAATGGCCAAGATAAAAAAATCAACCAAGAACAAATGCTGGAGGGGCTGTGGGGAAAAAGGAACTCTTCTCCACTGTTAGTGAGAGTATAGACTGGTGCAACCACTGTGGAAATCAGTGTGGAGATTCCTCAAGAAGCTAGAATCGGAGATCCCATTTGACACAGCTATCGCACTTCTGGTCATTTTCCTAGAAGAATTGAAAACATCATACCACAGTGATATTTGTGCACCCATGTTTATAGCAACACAATTTGTAATAGCCAAATCTTGGAAACAACCCAAGTGTCCATCAATCAAGGAATGGATAAAAAAGATGTGGTATTTTTATACAATGGAGTACTACTCAGCTATCAGGAAAGATTGCATCGAGACTTTTGTAAGTAAATGGACACAACTTGAGACCATACTCGTGAGATAAATCAAACTCACATGTGTAAATACCATATTGTTTCCCTAGTGTAAGAAACCAAAACAGTATATATGATCCAAAATCTACAATAAATAAAGTTAAGGGTAAGAAACTGCTCAAAGAGCAAAAGTAATTGGGAAAGGGAGGAAAGAAGGAAGGGAAAAGGAAAAAGACATAAATCTCTATATATGTATATGTAATCTAGCTAAAATGACTATACTGCTGAATGTGTTAGTTATTGAGAAAGAATGATTAATACTCATGATTAGATCAAGTTTAC